>JAHLWZ010000805.1:0-134070 GCA_020536535.1 Pelomyxa schiedti
ATGTTGCAGTCTGGGCATTGGTAATATCCATCCCCTTATGAAGAAAAAGTGTTAATACTTCGTGATTCCAGGATATATTGGGGAAATACTCACACTGGCCAACCGTAGTATCTTGGATGGTACATATCTTTTCATGGAAACACTGTAAAACAGGAGTGAGACAGAGTAGTACATGTAAAAGAAAAAGGGTGAGTACGGAAGAGTGAAACATACTGTCCTGCAGTAAATATGCCGGCAGCCCTGTGGCTTCAGTACAAGCTGAAGTGTTTTGCACCTTGAGCACACTCCTTGCTCAATTCTGGTTGGTGAATTGAAATCACATGGTTCTGTATCCCACAATGGCTCCGATCCCACTGCGGTAGATGGACGCCGTGACTCCGGAGAAGCCGCCGAGATGCCTGAGGGAATGGGTGTGGACTGATTCATGGATCCGGGCTCAGACTTGGCCTGTGACGCAGTGATTACTGAAGCACCCATTACTGCAGGGGGGGCATTAAACTGGGTGAATGCAGAAGTAGGACTGCCTCTGCTGGTGTCGATCCCCCGTCCTGTCGGATTGGAATTGGCAACGGCGAAGCCGCTCCCTGGCTGCCTTGGCACTGCCTGTGGTGTAACTTGCAGTTGTTGGGGCTGTGCCGGTTGTGCCGACTGCGGCGGCTGCGCGGATTGTGGGACAAACTGCTGCGTCTTGTTGAGAGGTGGCGGGGCTTGCGACGGCTTTGGCGCGGCGGGTGCGGCCGTGAACTGCGGGGCCTGCGTCACTCTGTCGAACTCGGAGCTGTAGGGGGGCTGAAGCATTATGGGAGGAGTCCTGGTCTGGGCCGAAAGAGGCGGCGTGAAAGCCTGGGGAGGCGGGGGGCCGCCCATGGTGGCCGGGCGCGACGGCGGGGGGACGACCAGGTTCGCTCGCTGTTGCCTCTGGACCCATGTCTCCATCATGCCCTCTAGAACGCCCAGCAAATCCGACACCCCAAGGTTCGAAAGATCATTCCGTTGCTTGTTGCCGCCAACCGAGGTTGTCATACGGGCGGCACTAGAGTTCGGTTTTTTTTTTTTTTTCGTGGTTTCTGCTGGCCAACATTCCGTAAGGTTCCTACAAGTTGGCGGCAAAACCAAGATGTTCTCGGCCAGCGCGTTGTGGTTTGGTGTTGGGTGTAGGGTTCCATTGTGTTTTGTCATAAACTCAGGGACTATCTTGTACTTGGTGGACCAGGTAGCGTCCGACCTCGCACAAAATCCACGTGGGGAGTGTGACGAGGGGGCTGCCGGCGCCAGCCCTGGGGTGGTGTCCCATAAGTAGCGCCACGGCCTGCCCCTCCCACAGAATGTGCTGCTGCACCACGCCAAGGTGCCGCGCGCACCTCTGCACAGCCTCCTCCGCCTTGCTGATCTTTTCCTCGCCGCCGCTCGCCAGCGCCAGGACCCCAACCCTGGCAATGTCGCACGCCATCGATGCGTACTTGAGCGCAGTCCTGAGGTCCCTCCTGATGGTCCACCTTGTTGTGTTTTGGGGATCTGCTGGTGGTGTTGGTGCCGCAGTTGCTATTTGGGTTTGGGTGGATTCGCGGCTGCAATTGGTGGTGTTGGTGTTGGTGTTAATGCTTGTTGTTGCTGTTGTGGAATCGGCCGAATTGGGTGTAGTTGTTGAATTGGAATTCAGGCTCAGATTGGAAAATAAATCATCCAGGGGTGTGGTCTGTGTGCTGGTATATGTGCTCACACTTTGGGCATTGATTCCATCATCATCCTCGACATCTTCTGGAATATCGATACCGGAAGCGTTGTCACATATGGAGTGATCCAATTCTTTGCCATTTTCAACTCCGGCGAGATATATCTTGGAAAGTGCTTCTGCAGAATCTAGTGCTCCTATTTCTGCGGCATTGTGCAAGCACTGGATGTATCTGAAAAAGTTTATTTTGACTTCGCGTCCACCAATTTCCATCCAAGCATTCAATGATCCTAATTGTGCCGCCTTCTTCAAGAGTGTATCAGCTTTGTGACGGTCTCTACCTGCGTGTGGGCTTCCATATCTGTAGTCAAAATACATGCACATCATGGATCCAACATCTCCATAATTCGCAGCTTTTTGTGCCAGCTCGAATGCCTTTGAAAGGTTCCTAGGTATGGCAGCGTTCCCCTCCTATTTTGGGCATTATGAAAGAGAGAAAAAAGAGTTAAGGTAAATACAGTATATGAAAGAGACAGGTTGTACATTGCCACAGTGTTTCCCAAATCGGCAGCGCTATGATAAAGGCTCAGAGCCTTAGCATGGTCAACTGGAGTGCCATCCCCATTGTCATAGCAAAAAGCAAGACTGAAGGAGGAATTTGTGTTTCCAAGATTGCTTGCTTGTTTGAAAAGCCGGAGAGCTTCAGAAAGGTCAGTTACAATTCCAGCGCGGGGACAACCATAATAAAAGTAAAGGGCTAGCTAAGGTTGATCAGGTGGAAACGCGTTGGGTGAGGCATACTTGATGAAGAGCTACTGGGTACCACTTTGATGTCTTGGACACCTTTCTGAAAAGGTTAAGAGCCACCTTATCATTAAACAAGAAAAACCTATGTACAGTTTCCATTGCTTTTCAAAAAATTGGAACGGCTTACTTCTCCCACAATGCGTGAACAGTGACACTACCAGGTTCACTTGTGCACAAAGGAAATGTAGTGTTGAAGAATAATGTCCCAGCATCTACAATAGGTTGTCGAATTTGAAAACTCTTCAGGCAACAATAAGACGACGGTCTCAAATCCTCCCGTTCTTGGCACTTTGGAAACATTATCACAAGTACCTAGCAGCGGGGGAAAAAAAAAAAAAAAATATTCAAAACAGTTGATTAGCAGGGCCCAGCAAAACAAAAGGTCTCTTTCAGTGATACTTTCTCAAGAAACATGACCGACGGGGCAAACGAGCGGCAACTCTGCAGGGACGCGGCCAACTTGTCCGCGCACTTGTCAAGGCACCCGGCAGTGAACAGACCAATGGCGTCGATCAAGCTGCATTCGGCGCTGCGCTGTTGCTCGTGAATCATGTCGTAATTTGTCGAACAGATGAATGTGGTCTTCGAATGACAACAGGACCATTGCTGAGGTTGGCCTCCCAACAGCCAAGGTCCCCCTTACCTTGTAAACAAATTCTGTCAGAATTCCCCCCAGATTCCAGACAACTTTCCAAGGAAATCAATCAAAATCCCCGAAGCCACGAAGCGTTCTTCGCATGGCACGCGACACGAAACGGCATAAAACAACAAAACGACTTTGATGCAAACACACATGCTGCCTTCATCAGCCACCACGACTTGTTGTACCACCACTACGGCGCCAGTGCCGACTTATGGGACCACGCCGACAACGAGGACAGCACCGATGTCGACTTCCGCGGTTTGCCATGTCACACGTGCAATTGCTTACTCTCTCTGTTTTTGTCACAGGGTGCTGCATTCCAGGAAACCAGTTGGACGTGGGCTTCTTTACGATCCTTTGGAGTTATTGGGGGCAGGCGCCAGTTATGACGTCATTGCGGACCGGTGTGACTTGTCTCATTGTTGCGCAGCTTCACTTTGGAAAACATTCCACAAGGAGGGACAGGAGGCTGCAAAACAAAAGCTAGCTCAGTCTTTTTCCAGGCATTCAAGGCCTAAGTGAGTACCGGGAAAGCTTGGATTTTTTCGGGGACTAATTAATCGACTTGGATTCTATTGCTAGTTCGAAAGATGCAAGAGTGTGTACATTTTTGCAGAGTTTCTATGGCAAAGCATTAGAAAGTCCCAAGGCACTCTCAGAGCTTGCAACAGTACACCTTGGCCAACCTATCACACCCAGAGATATCTCCAAGGTATTCCTTTGTGAAAGGTAGTAGTTGCAACTCCATAAAGTTGTTTAATAGGGGATCTCCATGCTTCAGCTATCAAGCAAAGAGACAAGTGCAACCCAAGCTGGTGGAGATACGAGTCAAAACGCTTGCCAGGAAGTCGACAATTTTTCACTGACACGTTTGGTCTGGAGGGCTGACCAACTTGTATTCACAGATAAAAAAGTTTTTAAAGCACGCGATATACCTGCTAGGTTGTTCTAATTCACTTTCTGAAAATGCTGAAGTAAACCTAGAATGCCACCTTTCAGAATTCCCAATACTGACAAAACGATGGAATGGGTCAGCCCAAGCTTTCGTAAGGCACTTGCTACAAAATTCTGAACTTTGGAGCATAATATTTTCCTAGGTTGAGGTCATTGTTGCAATTGGAGTTGTGCAGCTTGGGCAATTGTTAGATGGGACTTGGGGTGACATTGGGGCACTCACATTTTATCTTGCACAAGACAGGCTTTCAAAGGAAGAGAAAACCCGTTTTTACACTCAGATATTACCTCGCAAACTTTCTCCATATTCAGGTTACTTGTACTTCCTATCCACGATACAATTTGATTCATTGTCAACAGGGCCACGTAGTGTGGTAGTTTTGGACAATAAACCCCGTTACCGGCAGCAAATATCAGACATAAGTTCAGCAATTTCTGCTGCTGGATGCTTTTCAACATGGAGGTCTCCTCAATCCCCTGAACTTAATCTAGGGGAAATATTCTGGGATGCTGTCATGAATCGTCTTGCTCAACTACACCGGGAGCACCTCTTTGGTTCATCTTCCCACCTTCTACATGCATCACTCATTATTATAGGAGTGCACGGTTTTATTAAATGTGCAGACCTTGATGACCTCATAGAGTGTTTAAAAACAACAAGGATATCACGAGATTCCTTACATTCTGTTGGTCTCAATTGGTTGTAGTCAAATAAACAACAATTTTTTTGGAAGGATTTCCTGTAAGTGGGGAAGGTGCTGTATGACAAACCAATGAAGCCTCTAGGGACGAGAATAACCCCCAAAACATTTGGCGAAGCCTGCCCAGGGCTTCTAGAATTCTACCAACATCTACACCACAATCCACCATTTGTGTGTGACTCCTCTTTAATTTTTAAATGGTCTCTGGTCCAGTAAGATGAGGTCTGAGACCCTTTCCTTCTTTTTCCCAAAGGGGCATAGCTGTGACCAACAGACCTGTTCAACCAAAACCAAAGGTGGTCACCAGTAGAAAATCTGTCCACACGTTGAGAGCACCTCTAAGAACAATTGCTAGACTGAGGAGGGTAGTGACGTGGCTCGTTCGAAAAAAGGAGAAAAATAATGAATAGGTCAGTAGGGGGTGGTGTTCATCTCCGCTACCAGGGCAGTGACAGCCTGGCCCAGGATTTTGACCCTGCCTCCTTCGGCGAGGCACACACGCAGGTCGCCCCCACGCCTCGAGGCCTGGCGAGACACCATTGCCCTGCCCCTCTGCTCCCCCGGCGGGATTGCGGCCCCCAGGAGCCGGGCCCAGTATGGCGTGAGCGTCGAGTGCGCCGAGCCCGTCACGGGGTCCTCGTCGATGCCGACGGCGGGCGCGAAGAAGCGGCACACAAAGTCTCGCGGCTGCTGCGGCCCGCTGCTCGAGGTAGCCTGGCTTGTAACTATGATCCCGCGGTGGGATTCCGGCAGGTCGCGGATGGCTCCCATGTTGGGCTTCAGCCCGTTCACTTCCTCCTCGGTTTGCACGTGAACAAAGAAGTCAGTCCTAAGGCCGAGCAGTAAGAAACGGGGCATGAGGAAGATACTCGAGGGAGGGGGGGGGGCAAGTCACAGTAGAGTGATTTAGTAGTAATAATAATAATAGGAGTGCATGTAATCAGAGATTATTATCACATACCTCGACTTGCCAATGTAAATTGGGGGAGTCTTGAGCCCCAAGGCCTGGCGAATCTTCACACCCAAATCCGACTCAATGGGCACGACCGTGTCTGGTGGTTCTTGTGGGAAATCCATCTCTATCCAATTGCTTCCGTCGGGCATCTGGACCCTGGTGGCACCAAGCACCCCCCTGCGCCTGGTGTGAGCAGATATCGGGACACCGGTGGGCACCGCCCCAGTCTCCCACAGCACATGGCAGCTCCCCAAGGTAGCGTGCCCGCACAGATCCACCTCAGCGCAGGGCGTAAACCACACGATGCTGTACTCTGCCGGCCCCAACGTCGACGAAGAAGGGAGCGGGCACAGGAAGGCAGTCTCGGCCAGATTCATTTCCATTGCCACGGACTGCATCCAGGCATCAGAGGGCGGCGGGGCGTCCGCGGACAGGATTACCACCCCGGCGGGGTTGCCGCCAAAGAGTCGCGATGTAAAGGCGTCGACTTGGTAGATCCTCATGTTTCGAAGGGTTTGTTAGTCGAAATATCCCTTTATTTGTTGTTATTAACAAAAAAAAAGTAAAGGTCAAACCCCCACAAGATTTGGGGGATTCTAACTTCTATGCCAGATATCTATATATATACTGGATATTTTGAATGGAAAAAGTTTTTGATTCGTGTCTCACACAACCTCAGGCAATAGAGCCATGAGCAAAGTTCTGTCCTGGTCAGAGAGAATGCTGGTGTTGGCTATGAGCTCCCTTGCTTTAGTAGGTATGGAGTGAACCTGTAAGTTGTGAGATAAATCAAGTTTATAGGACTCTCACTTCGAAATTGCGCAGTGCCCTAATGCCTACAAGTCTGTCGAACATACACCACTCTCGAGAATAAAGCTCCTTCCACTTGGCCTCACAGCGTGCTGGCTCAGCAGACCAAAGGTTTTGGTCTAAGTTTGATTAGGTTGTTCAGAGAAAAAAAAAAAGAGCAGACATTGATCGGTTGAATGTCCAGGATAGACCGACGCAACCACTTTTTTTCGTGCCAGGGTTAAGACCTCAGTTACTAGATTATAGATACGGATATGCTTTAGAGCGAACGGGTTAGAAATCAATGCTGGAAAAAGCTTAGGTACCTCGATTTCCTCCTATTTTTCAGTTAGTCTATGATATTGGTTAAGGTGTGTACTTGAACGGTGTTTAGCTGCTGTCTGAGGGCTTCTAGCGAAGTGGCGTGCCCAGCGCTGTCGGCCACCAGCTTAGCAATGACTGTCTCCTGATTAGCAATGATGGTCGCATGATTAGCAATGATGATCGCCTGATTAGCAATGACGGCAGCTTGCTCGGCGATGTCGGTCTGCAGCTTAGCAATAATGGTGCCCTGCTTAGCAATAGTGTCGCCCTGCTTAGCAAGAATGGCCCCCTGCGCGGCTAGCATTTTGTCTATGTTCTCCAGACGTTCTGTAAGCTCATTATTTTCTTTCTGTTTGTGGAGGTTACATTTGTAAAGTGTCAAGCATATGAATTACCTGAGAACTTGTAATTTTACTTCTTACACCGTCAATTTCTTTAATGTACTTTTCTTTTTCTTTCTAACAGGTTGCCCATTAAAAAAGGCTTGGCAGTTAGTCAATGCACAACCTTACGCTCGTCTTTCTCAAAGCAGGTAGAGCATTTCTTTCGCAGTCCTTCAACACGCTCTTCTATTGAAACTTTCAGTATATTTGGAATGATGGGATACTCCTACCAGTTCTCTGTAGGACATTGCGTAGTGAACGGGGCTGATGTAAAGCGTCCAGTCTCTCGATTCTTACGTAACCACCACGGTTTTGGAACTGGTCAATTGGAATGGTAGAATCAGGCTTGAGTCTCACAAGAAACGGCCGCTCAATGTAATACGATATAGATATCTCTTCAAACGAAGGCATATCAGCCTCAGCGACTCCCAAAAAGCCAGCTAGGGGCCTTGCGATGTCCGACCACATGCCTGTCCTGTTCCCTGTCAGGCGGAAGCCTGCTCCCAACGGTACGAATCACAGGAAACGACCAGTTGTAAACCTCACCATATTGGATGCGATGCTCCACCGATGTTGCATTGGCGCACGTGGTGCTGCTGCTGCTGGTGGTGGTGGTGGTGGTAGCACTTTCGCGTGTCGAAACGGGCGCCGCAGTAGCCGTAATGCTGGGTGTAGATGTTGAATCAACTGGCGATGCATAAGTAGATGCAGACGCAGAAGTAGATGTGGATGCAGAAGTAGTAGCGGTGGCCCCTGTTGTGGTGTCGGTGCTTGTGGCCACCGAGGGCACTGCCGTAGTTGTCGCCGGCGGGTCTGCACCTGACTGAGACTTGACTGTGGTGCGACGCTGGTGTTGTTGGTTTCTGTTTGTCCCTTTCTTGGTCATGTGGAGGTGCTCGTGCGGCTGCACTTTTCTTATTTACACAAAGTAGATAGTAGATAAATTGGGTAATTTAGATTAGATCCAGGATCGGAGAAAAAAAATTGGCTTTTTCTTGTCATTTGTGTTGATGCTGCACACCGTATCTTCTACAACTTGCAGGTTACATCAGGTTGCATCCAGAAGGAGCGGGGTGCGACTGTGGGAGGGTGTTCTGCATGAGACTGTGGACTCTGGACCAGGCCCGCAATGCTTGTTCGAAAACCTTCTTGGTGTTCAGAGTCCTGTTGCCAGAAGTCTCGAGGAACTTTTTGGTTTTAGGGTAGGTAGGAGAGGAGAGACTCTACAGGAACAAGGTGTTGTCTGGCTAAAAGAGTGCCATCAAACGGTGATACTTGGCGATATTGCAAATCGGCCTTACAGCCACAGAGTACAACTGGCATTGCACATCCGAATTTCCGGCGTAGAATAGACATAAACTTTTGTGCTTCTGTGAAACTGGATAACTCCTCTACGCTGTAGCAAACGATATAGGCATGTGCTCGCTGAAGTGTTTTACTTGGTTTTTTCTTATGCTTACGGCTTATCTTACTTGAACCTGGTTCTGTGCTGCAGAGTCGAAATCGAGAACATGAACCGGTACTTTTTCTTTTCTGTTTCCCTCACTGGAGAAATTGGGGACTGCGCTGCCATCCACTTTCTAAGACAGGGGTGAAAACCTCTCAAATAATAAGGCGGGTGTATTGCCTGCTTCGTTGCACTTTCCACAAGGGTCTTCTTTCCAATACCGGGAAGCCCACAGATATTAATTGCCAAGCAATGGAAGCGTTCACTGAAACTATGAGCATCAGAGTAACAAAAACTTTGGGAGTGACTATCAGTAAAGGCCATGGATTGCTGAAGAGCAGTTTTCAGTGAATAAGACTCTTGGAATGGAAATTTGTTGCTGAGGGCAAGTTTTTTGGTGACTCGGCCACTCCAGCACAAATGATGAATTCTCGTGTTTACCTTACTTGTTAATTGTGAAGGTAGGAGGTGTAAGAGGAGGTTATACCTTGGAGAAATTGACTACAATATCTCTCAGGGGTAGAAAATACATTATATTCACGATCAAGGAGTCCGGCAGAGAAGATAGTTTGTCAAGTTCGCCACCTGTAAATGTGCAACACCATACTGAAGGTTCGCTGAATTCGGCAGTTATACCACCGAAAATGAGAATCCTTAAGAAAGGTTAGGGGGTCTTTAATATGCTTTCTGAAGCAACCTTCCCTTCCAAGGTGTTGCCGTATGCAAGTAAATTGGAGTGTTGTCCCCTATACACATCAATTCTGAAATAAGTCGTCAGTAGTAACATTACATAATTTGAATGGCACCTTTCCAGCGTTCTGTGTTGAGATCTAGTGCAGATGCAGTACTCACAGAATTTTTTTGTAGTGTGTTGAAGCCTCCTATGACCACAAGTCTGTTATCCACCAGGGATACAGAGTGGCCAAAGAGAGTAGCCTGTGGTCGAGGTGGCATTCTGTGTACTTCTACCTTTGACGTGGGAATGTCAATTGAGTAAAACGGGCTAAGAGGAAAATAAGTGAGTGAGTGATAATGCGCATTACTTCGAGTGATTAAACCTGGTATAGTGAGCTAAAGGTCTCACTTTCCCTGCAAGTACATGGAGCTGGTTGCGGACTACAACAGCACTATGAAAATGAGGACAGGGTGGTAGGTCTTCATAGGAATATTCATTGATTAGTTTCCGGTGCTCCCAGTGCAGTGAGTCCAGGTGAATTACCCACAAGTCATCATCGTGGTGTCCCGGCTCGGAGTCATCGGTAAAACCACCATGAATAATCATCTTTCCCTCGTGTATTGCAGCTACATGGCCACATCTTGAAGAACATCGGTCATTATGCAGAAATAAAACTGGCTTGACCAAAAAAAGAAGTACCTTGGAGAAGGAAACTCAGAAGTAGCTCTCACCTCCTTCCATGTGTGTGTAGAGAAGTTAAAAAACAGCAGCTGATTACTTAGCCCGGATGAAGTTGCTCCACCAAACACAATCCTATTATGAAATTTGGGAGTCAAATGCAAAAATAGAAGTCCACACATGTTGCCATTGTGAACTACAGCAGAAGCACTGTGCCTTGGTTCAGGAGGAGCTGGGTTCTGAATAACTTCTCTCCAGGGAAGTTCACTGAAAGAAGGAAAGCAAGAGTCCACAGTGGGACAATAGAAACTGTCCCTAGCCACTTCCAAATCAACAGCAATCATGTCACCTTTGTGCAGTAGTACAAGTGTTGTTGGAAGAAGAAAAACAACCAAACACTCCAACAGCAAAAAAGGAACACACCCATAATGGTGCCGTTGTAGCCTCCGTAGATGTACAACACTGAGCCGTTTACTACAGCGCAGTGCGAATTCCTCTTGGGCCAACCCCCTCCAACGGCCACACGTCGCCACTCCATTCTCGTAACAAAAGTTTCTTTTATCAGTTTCTTTTATCAGCTGCGCCTTAATTTGAGTCCTTTGGCTTGGTGTCATCACCAAGAACGACCTCGACTTCATCAGGGAGTTCTGTCGAGGAAGAGGAGTCCGGGTGCGCCTTGTCCTTGCTGCTTGATTCATGTGGCTTAGCTGTTACGGGAGGTTCGCCGGCGGCGGACGACGACGAAGGCCTGGGCACTGGTGACAGCACCATGATGGAATCTGACACCTTGAGCAAAGTGTCCTTTGGCGGGTTGGTGAACACGTAGGGAAGCTGGTTGTCCTGGCTGAGAGCCGCGCGATATAGCGCGACGGGTATGAGGCACCGCGGCGCGACGCCGTGGTGCGTCCGGCTTTTGTATTGCACCAAGTATTTGAACAGGTCCTCGAATGTCTTCTGTTCGTGGCTCTGTTCGGTTTGTTTTTGGTTGGTTGGTTGTCAGGGAATGTGTGTCGAGTATTATATGGGAACTACAACCATGAGGGCTCTTACGAAATCATCGGGCAGGGGGATAATGTGAGCTTTACTCTGTGATTCTTGGGTCTGGGTGAAACGTTAGGTAAGACTTGTGGGGTTTTACTGTTTGTTACCTTATTGGCACCGGGAACGAGGTAAGTCAAAAATTCAAACAAGTGCGGTTGAAGGAAAGGCTAGGGGGAAGATGAGAACTTTTCTGCCTGAATGACTCAGGACTTACTTTAAGAATTAGGGTATGCAATGCTTCTGAACTGCTTAGATGTCCCGCAGCAACCATTGGATGTGTATGGAAGGGTAGTGTCGACTCCAACATCGAATTGCAAAAGTAAAGGATATCACGTTTGTATTCTATTTGAGGTGAGATAGTAGTACAAATAAAAGGAAGGTGGTACTTAGTTCAAAAATGATATTTGGCTGCGTGGTTTGACCACGGAGAACTCTAGCAATGTTTTGCCTGCCAAGTATAACATCCTGAACGGTTCATTGTCAATAAAGAGCTTCGCAATGGAGGCATACAGCATCTGCAGTTTTTGGGGAGATGTTGTCCACAGCTGGAAGAATTATTGATGCTGCCTCTTTGATATTGACTCGGGAAAGGTCATAAGGGTTGAATACGGTACCCTAAGGGAGTAAACAATAAAAACCAAACTCAAATAGAACCTTGATAATGAACAGATTGTCCAAGTTGTTGACCAAAGAAAGTTCGTCAGTGGGATCCTCAGGGCATAAAATTACAATGACTACATTTGAGAGCGTGCGAATTGCTACCACAAGTTCGGGTACACTTTGGAAGGTAAGATAGATAGTTAATTAAGAGGGACCGAACCAAGAGAAATTTCTTGCGCAAATTACGATGTGCTGTTTCAGGTGGGTAACTTGAAGCTGTTTTTTATCAGAAAATAACTGGGTAATAGCCTCCTCGTATTCAGGTTTACTCTGTACCTTCAGGAGGGTGAATTTAAAGAATTTTGGTAGGGAGCTTACTGATGGCAATAATGACGACGCTATTTCATCAGGGTGAACATCGGCGAGGCAATGCGAAGATAGGATCCTCTGCAATACTTTCTGGTGGGCTTCCGAGCACACTCTTCCTACCAATCCACCACTGGGACCTTCACTCCACTCTGGTACGTGCTGGGCATTCATCGTGGGACTGCCTATTACTGCATCCTCCCCATCGCTGTCATTGTGTGTAGGAGTACTCGGAGTTTTTGTACTACTATGATCAGAAGGCAATAGGGGTGTTGCTTCTGTTGACTCTATTGTGTCTTGGTGGTATTCAACACCACTGCTATTTGTACTGTGCTCGGCATGTTCTAGGTGTCTATGTTTATGCCGATAATGCCTCGCAACATCTTTAACGGTTTGCTTGTCTTGTGCAAGTACAAAAAGGCATTCTTTTCCTTGCATCCTATACTGATGGCCAGGGTTTACAAAATACTATTCAATGGAGTTAGGGCTCATCCCACTGTTAGATTTAACTTATGATTGTGCTTTACATACTGCAGGCTTTTTGTCTTGCTTAGTCTGGACGAGTCCTAATGCCAAGATGGAATTCTCGCAATACAAAATCTATTTATCTCAGTTGCAAAAAGTATGGATGACAGTACATACATAAGCAACATAAGCGAAGGTCCTCCCAACAAATAAGCTCGGAAGAGTAAATGTGTACATTTCATTTCCAGCACCCTCCACTAGAAAACGGTCAGTTATGTTTCTTAATTTGAGGATAGTCTAACAATAATTGTGTTTCCACTCTGCTGGGTCATCTGCATCACGTAATGTTGACATTAAGTTGGAAATGAGGGTTGTGAATCCTGGGCAAACAGTATTATAGCCAAGCATCAGCTGAATGGTCTTTAGCAAATAAAAATTAAAAATACAAATAACCTTGTTTAAACGGGAAAGAGAGTGCACAATGTTTACTTCTTTCGTCCCCAAAAGAAATTTCTGAGTTAGAATAAGTTCAGTGCGGCGTGTTATATTTAAAAGAGACCTCTGTGACTTGCTTTGCAACTGAGACGTAAATTGGAACTGCACTGTTGAACTTTCTTATTGCACATACTTTGATCAGGGTGTCTGTGTCTGAGGGGAAAAAACACGAATAAAAATTTACTGAAACAAAAAGCTTAGGTTGAAACCTGTATCATAGTCTATAGTTGGTGATGCTAAAATAAACACAGCACTAGCATTTTTAATATTACATTTTTCAATCATTTCGGTAGGGTCCTTCAAATAGAAAATGAGAATACATGCATTTACAACAAAACACACCGTGCAACTTCCAATGAAAAATGAAACCTTCAGTGGTGAGAAAAGTGCTACAATATGTAATACATACCCTCTGAGAAAAGAATGGTTCAATTAAAAGTCTAGCAATAGTTACAAGTGTGCAAGAGTAATTTCCCGCTAATTACCTCTCCATGAGTAAGGGTGGTTCCTTCTCTGAGACAATAAGCATTTTGGTTTCAGAATTATTGTTGTCCTAGTCACCATGGTAAAAAGTAATTCCGACTCGAAGTGTTAACTACCTCATGATAAAACTCTAAAAGGAAATCAACTAGTTTCTCAAATGAGAGCTGGAAGAGTAATTAAGTTAAAATAACAAGCCAAGGGAAGTCTTCAAGATACATCTCCACAGACAATGACATGCTGCCGGTCATGAACCTTGGAGTGATACCTTATAATTTGAGAGGAGTTGCATGATTTTCATTGTAGGTACTTGGGAGCGCTTTGCAACACTGAAACAAGTTGTCCAACTTCCATGGGAACAACACATATAGCTAAACAGATGGAAAGAATAGCAACAAATTTGCCAAGATCTTATCAATATGAAGAGCTTAGACAGCGCAGAAATAACATAAAATACAACCTGTTGGTGGGCAGATATCTCCATAGCCAACAGATGAGAGTGTCTGTGGAAAAAAAAATAAAAGGGCTTATGTTTTACCACTAACTTACCACTGTAGCCCAATAGATAGCATGCCAATACTGTATTGGCGGGTCAAAGTCATCGGTTCCATTGTAGACAGCATCAAAAAGCCCGGCACAACAAAAAACAATGCAAAAAAGTAGGTACACAGCTCTGCACAACTCATAGAAGAAATCGGATATAAGGGCTACAGGGCGTTATTGGAAATTGAAAGCATAAACGCCATACAAAATGGCCACTGCTGGCGGAATACATGCCACATCAAGACAACATAGATGCACCGTAAAAAATTTAGTTGCACATAGTCCATGGTTCCAGTATCCCCATAGGTTTCCGCAACATTAACAATGGCTACCAAGATAGGAATCACAGTCACTAAGTCTAGAATAACAAGAGGAGACAAAATAGCCCACAACCTATATTGTGTTCTGATGAGTGGGGTCAGAGTCTGTCACTACACACACCGTTCTTTAGATGTGGCAACTCTGTGAATTGCGCCCATTACAAAGATGCAAGCACAACAAAGGTCAATCACAAGACAGGCAGTTCCTTGGCCTTCATATGACTCGTACACTGAAAATCCAGCAGAGAATATGTTGATCAGAATCATGCTAAACTCCTGTTGAAGGTATAAATGAATACTTCCACAAAAATAAGAGTTTTTCGCTACACACCCACGCACGGTAAACTGGAGAATAAGGACTCGAAAAAAAAGCCACAGGGTTTTTTGTGACATTTATATCCTTTTGCATGGACCTGCACGAGTCAAAAATTCAAGGCTGAAAGTTGTAGAGTAAACGAACGCTGTAATGGCGTCGTGCATGACCCCGAGTTTGACCTTGTCATTTTCATAAGTGTCCATCCCCAACGAGTTGCCTGGAATTCTGTGAAAGAATGAAAACGATTCAACCAGGCGAGATCTCAGAGGGTTCTGAAAAGGCAACGATGATGACGGCTTAAGGAATCGTTGTCGGGCTCTAGGGAGCAAAGTTTAACAAGAGACAGTCGGTAATGGGCCGAGACGCCAGAGGATTCGAGCGATGTGCTTGTCTCAAAGAAAGATGCGATTGCAAGGAGTTCGAGGCCAACCACGAGGGGCGGTGCTTTTACTGCGGTCACTTTCCTTCAAGACACACGAATCTAACGACGCAAGCTATCTCC
Organism: Pelomyxa schiedti; assembly: GCA_020536535.1. NCBI lineage: Eukaryota > Evosea > Pelobiontida > Pelomyxidae > Pelomyxa > Pelomyxa schiedti. The sequence goes on from JAHLWZ010000805.1 coordinate 15,158, forward strand.
ACCGCTCCTTCTACCTCTACTTCTGCTTCTTGTTCGATGTCGGCTCCTCCTCCCACTTTGGCTACGGAAATCGCTCGTGTGTCCAAGCTACTGGCGGCGCTGGAACCTATTGAGCCCTCCCGCGTATCTGATGCAATTCAGACGTTGCAGAAGTTTCCAGACACTATCTTTCACGTATCACGCCTTGCCAGTTACAGCAATGCCGGGCAAGCCTTGGATGAACTGTCCCCAATTGTTCGCCCACTACCAGTAGTTTCGACGAGATTTGCAACCCATCCTTGTCAGGCAGTGAACCCAAGAGGTTTGTGTATAAATTTATCTTGTATAGCATTAATTCTTTGTTCAGTCGAAGGAGTGCGGACCAGTGATATCATTTTAAGCAGAAGGGAACACAAGGTTCAGCAGCTAGTTTCAAATGCGTTTAAAAATGGAGCCATACTGGTCATCGGCCCTCCTTTTTGTGGGAAGACTTCACTGGCAATGACCTTGATTGGTTCTCAAATCACCAATATTCCAGTACGCCCCTTCGCCTTCCTTTCGTTCATCTGACTTGCCAAGATTTTTTCTACAACAATGCTTCGTGATGGTTGTGACAATTTTTGGAGTGACACAAACACCTTTTTGAGGAGGAGACAGGGATTATTTGTGATGGATGAAGTTCAGAAAGCCTACTTCTCTGACCAATCTGAGTTCATGTGGCAAACAGCCAAATCTTTGATATTAGAGCCAACCCCTAATTTCGCGATGTTACTGTTTGCAGTTCATGGTCAGCCAAATGATGGTGGTTTCCACTTTTTTTGTGTTGAATTAAACCCAATCCAGCCACACCACTTTGCTTCCCACCCTCAGTTTCACTTGGATTCCTGTGCTTTTCCAAAGTTGACATGCACTTCTTTCTTCTCAATATCAAATTGTTCCTAGGAAGAACTGGAAGAGATACGACTGCGTATCAATTCTTATTTGGAGTCCACACAGTCTACAGCAGGGAGTATTAGCCCGCAGGTATTTAATGAGCTCTTCCTACTCACAAATGGGCACCCTGGGCTATGCAGTACCCTTCTCAGTCATATGTTGAGTCTGGATACCTTGTGTGATAAGGATATTTTTTGATTACTTCATTCAGGTTACTCTTAAGCTAAACATTTCCTACTCATCAGTGCTAGAGAGGGCCATTCAAATAGCAATGGAGACCAGATCGGTCATTAATTACAACAGTGACCCTTCGAACAAGGCTTTAGCGCAAGAAAGAGTGTTAATTGATGAGATGCTGAAGCAGTCTGGTGCTTCAAGGATTAAAGCTATGAAGACACAAAGTGTAGACCCGATTATCAGCCGGCTTGAAAAAAAGGGGATCATTAATATCAGCAGCACAGGAGTTGTGACTTTTGCCTCACCTTAATTGCAAACTGCTGTAAGTCACCTGCTGCTTTCATAAACTAACTTGTTTTCAGACTGGTTGATGCTTTACCATGGTGACAAATGTCCTTATCCCGTTGCATGCTCGTCTCTCTTTGATTACGTTCTGGAATCTTTGAAAATTATATCCTGGAAGGAACTCCACTATAGTGTTGGGTCTTTAAGTTTGCATTTGTTGCTTTACTGATTCCCCCATAATGCCGGCACAGGTTCTCCCCATCCAAAAGAGGAGAAGTGAAGATTACTTCTATACAAGGCTTTAAGCTTTTTGCTGCCGTCAGGTACATCTTCCCAGCAAAAAATGAAGCAACGATAAAAACTAATGGACACCCAACCAAACAACACTGAATTAGAGTGCTTCGTCGTGCCTGATGTGGGGCCTGAATTTGGGACCAGTGGCTATATGGACCTTTATATCAACAACAACCTAGACTGGGCCTTGGAGCTTGTCAACAGAGGTATAGTTTCAAACCCCACATAAACCTAAAACTAAAAGGGCCTCCTCTCTGATTGAAAAAAAGATTTACTTAAACATCTTCGAGGATTCGAAGGCCGTGGTTCAGCAATTCATGCTAAGGACTGGTTTCTTTTGGAGATCTGTGACGGCACACCACAACAATACCCAACTGACTGCTCGAGGAATCTCAGAGGCGCCGCATCCTTCAATTTGTGTACAAAGGTTCCTCAGGAGTCTGAACTCTATCAGGGTGGTTCCCTTCGTGCACCATTTTCATTGAGGGAACAGAGCAGTTTCGTTTCTCATTACTAAGAATTACAAATCAAATGTGTTATAGAAGACGGCGGAGTTCGGCGTCCGTGGTGCCATTGGTTCCAGCAGAGATCTCAATACAGGGGATAAGACGTGCGCACGGTGTCGGTGGTGTAACGTCGTCTGCGGCAGATCCGGCACACAGCAGCGCAGACGACACACACGCGACTGGAGATCTGCAGAGCCACGGCGATGTTCACGACAAAGGTGCACAAAAACAAAAGCACGCAGGAGGTGTCGGACTGAAGAGCGCGAAATCCAAGAAGACCAAGTCCATCATTATCAGCAAGATGACTGCCAAGGCAAAGAAGAAGAAGTCTAGTTTCAGTGGTGAAAGCAGCAGCAGCGGCGATGATTTTTTGGCACATGAAGACCCGCCCGTTGCAGAATTCCAAAGAACCGCTTCTTCGGCAAAGGGAAAACAGCAGCAGAATGAGAGATCACCTGAGGTTATTCCATGTGTAGAATTATTATGTATCACAGTCTGTAGTGTGTGGCCAGAAACACCTGCTTCTTGTGCTAAAAGCTACTAAAGATCAGGTCCAAGTTGGCTGCGTTGGGCGAAGTATTTCTCAATCTGCCCCCACTTGAAGAAGAAACTGTGGTATTAGACAGTAACTCAAAAGAGGGCACTCCAAGTCAAGAGTCAAAGGATGATACTGATGAAGAACTTACAAGTCAGAGTGAATCCAAACCACCACAGCCACCACCTAACGAACGTGCAACTTCACTATCCCCTGGCACCATTACACATTTACCTCAGTCTAGCACTTTGGAACCTGCTTCATCTCCCGCACTTTCAGATTCCCATACAACTTTGAACAATTCCCTGTCTCCCACTTCTCCTTCCCTCATCCTTCACGATGCTCTTTCCGCACAGCCGAAACCCAACCCATCAGTACTCACGCCTGCCCCCATTTCTACTGCCGCCCCGGCAACGGAGGTTGATTCCTCTGCCTCCAGCCTTCTACCTGTTCAAACAATTCAACAGCAATCTGCCTCTGAGACAGTTCCACCTGTTTCAAAAATCACACAACCAACATCCACCACAGAAGCTCTTCAACCTACAGTAATACCCTCAAATGAACCCACGCATCCAGAATCTCAAGCTACAATTACTGAAGACTCAAACCCACCAACCCCCACAGGGATAGTAGGTACCGGCATTCAATGTAGCCCCTCAACCAACCAACTGGCAGTCGAGAGTAACCTCTTAATTGCTCTAAGCGGAGTTCTAAGTAGACAATCTCCACAATCCGAACAAGTACAAGCACCATCCCCAAAGAGAGCAAGGGTATCAGAGCCACCACATGTTGGTCCTCAGACAACAACAATTTTAACCCAGGAGCAGCCAACCACTACCACGGTACTTGACAGTTATATTCATGGAACAATTTCTCTTATTGACAATACTTCAGGTTTCCCCTGACTCTTCTTGGCCATAAAGAGCCTTACCTCCTCTGTTGTATTATAGCTGGACTTTTCCTTTTGTTGTTGTGTCTGTGCCTTTGTTTCTAAAGTTCTATTTGGGTGTCCAAAATCCGTCACAGTGCCAGGCTGCCCAAAAACGGATTTCCGAGAAGGAGGGGAAACTCAAAAACGTACAAAAAGAAAAAACAACAAAGAAACAAACAACACAAAAAAGACCGCGAAAGGCAAAAAGGCGATGTCGTCGGACGGACATCATCGCAGCAGCGGAAGCACGAGCAGCAGCAGCAGCCACCACTCGTCGTCGTCTTCGTCGCACTCGCACGGGCACAGGTACTCGCCTTCGACGGCGGTGTCGTCGTCCCGGAGCAGCTCGTCCGGGGACCGGCCCCACCACAAGCGCACGTCCAGCGACACCGACAAGGCCGCGCCGCTCATTGCCAGGCCCGTGACCCTGGCCAAGCCCGGCTCCTCCTCCTCCTCCTCCCCTTCTTCGGCACTCACGTCGTCGTCCTCGTCCAAGTTGCCGACCCTGACGCGGCTCAACACCCCCCCTTCTTCCTCCTCGTCTTCGACCCACTCGTCGTCGTCCTTGACGAGGGCGTCGTCGAGGGATAGCCTCACGTCCTCCTCCTCCTCGTCGTCGTCGCCCTCTAGGCACCATAGCGGGGGGGACAGCACGGCCGTGTCGGAGCGCGACAGGCGGCACCACGAGTCCAAGCCCGCAGCTCCCTCCTCCCTGTCCGTGTCATCCAGCGTCGACCCCGCCCCGGCAGCAGCAGACGCCGCCGAGGCCACGCCGACAATGGGCGCCGCGACGACCACCACAGCCGCCACCACCTCCACCTCCACCACCACCACCAGCACAAGCACAAGCACAACGACCAAGGGGAGCGTGGACGGCGATGACAAGGAAAGGAGCAGCAGGGACAAGTACGATGAGAGAGATCGGGAGAGGGAGTCCAGAGACAAGGAGAGGGATAGGGGCGACAGGCACTCCAGCGACGACAGGGACAGGCACTACAGCGAGGAGAGGGACAGGCACTATGGCGACGAGAGAGACAGGGACCGGTACTACAGGGAGGAGCGGGACAGGAGGTACGACGAGAGGCACTCGCACGACAACAGGGACAGGAGGTACTACGAGGAGAGGGACAGGTACTACGAGGAGAGGGAGAGGCACCGCAGGGAGCGCGACTACTACTACCACCGCGACCGGTACCGCGACGAGAGGGACAGGGACAGGTACCGCGACGAGAGGAGCAGGTACCACGACCGAGATAGGGATCACGATCACGACCGCGACCACGACCGCGACCGAGACTACAGGGGCAGCGGCGGCAGGTACTCTGAGCGCGTGAGATACATGCGAGATCGCGGGTGGACGACCAACAGGTACAAGAGCTACCAGAAGCACTCCAGGGCCACGGAGCCTCCCGCGGACGAGGCGCCCGCGCAGATACCCGGGCCAGCAGTCCCTCTTGGCCCGCCGCCCCCGGGGCCTGCAGCGCCCCCAGGGAAACCTCCGGGGCCTGGGGTTCCTCTTGGGCCCCCGCCAGGGCCACCACCAGGCAGCCCAGGTGGCAAGGGGCCTGGTGTCCCGTTAGGGCCCCCTCCTGGGCTCCCGCCTGACGGTACGTCGTCGAAGATAAGGGCTTCCCGTGTGTCCTTGTCTGGGGGGAAGGAGTTTGTGTTGAACAATCTGGCTATCTACAGCGACAAAGATGAGAACGCGCTAGAAGATGTCTTTGCATTACTTGTTTTGAAGGCGCCTCAGTGAGTCCACAATTCATTGTTTAGGTCTCAATATCTTCATAGGACGTTTGGAGACATTTACTCACTTGTAAGCCCTGACAAATGGGATGAAATCTCTGAGTTATTCATCAATCTCTCTTTAAGTCGAGGTGTAACACTACAGTGTGTACTCCCACAAACCACTTTACCCCATATAATGCCTTTTCAAGTTTATTGCGCTATTTTATTGAAGAGGAACTTCAGTCACATGTGGGCACTGCAAATACTGCATTCCGTGAAACCTCAATTGTCTACAAACTTTCAAAATCCTTCCTTCGTACGATGTTTGGAGGCACCTGACCCTTTTAATATGAATTAGGCAAAGTTGGACTCAAATACATCAGTGATCTTCTTGGACCCACCATGACCCAACTCTGCAACGATACTAAAATATCATTTGAAGTAGACCCAAGGTTCGCTCCTTTCTCTGTTTCCGTTTTTTTATTCATTTGCCACAGTGTTGTATCTGCTGATGAAGTTAAAAAGAATAAAGTTGAACTTACCAACCGAGCCGAATCTATCATTGCCAAACTTATTTCCCCCCCTATGGTGGAGCGATTACCCCCAGCCATAAGGTGATTTTTTTTTCCCCCTCCTTCTTACAAGATCCTAGGACGGTGGCCTGGTTTTTACTTGAGCGCTCACAAGCAATACTCCCTGATGCCAAGCCTCTCCTTTTCGTGGCAAGTTTTATTCTCAGGTACAGCTTGAACAAGTGATAATAACTAACTTTCTTTTCAGATACATCAATCCGGCAATTTTTTCACCGGAGCAATATGGGCTTGCCAATGCGGCTAAGATTACTCAAAAAACTCGACGGAACCTTACACTACTCAGTAAAGTCATTCTGGTATCATCTACAATTTCCTGTTGCCATTTCTCATTAATTGCATGATTTAGGCTATCGGAAATGGAACGACTTTTGGGCAGAAAGAACCTTTTATGTCAGTATTTAATGAGTATATTGAAGAACACTCCAGTCGTATACAGCAGTACCTACAGAATATCAGTGTAGAGCAGGCAGATTGGATGAGTGTTCCTGTTGGTACGGCAAGAGTAGACATATGTGGAATGCTTATTTTAAATGTAGATGCTGAGCCAAATGTTGGGGCCAAAGAACTATTTTACTTCCATCAAATACTATGGGAAGTTAAGAAGGTCATTCCCTCCTACATCACCGTGGAAGACAAGCAAAGTAACAACAGTGTGCTCACTTTAACCGCTTGACCACTCTCAGATTTGAAAAAAATCACACAAAGCTTAAATTCTCTTGAAACTCAGCTTGTTTACACTTCTCTGGAAGGACCAGAACAAAGTAATTTTTACTATAACATTTACTCGCAATTACTCATTCCCTCACTAGGAGTTGTCAAAGACCTTCAGCTTAGAGATATGGAAGACATCGTTTTCCTTGGCCGTCTTACCAAACAGGGAGAAAGTAAACCACATTTGCTTGCTGTAACAAACAATCGTATATTGATCATCAAAGGAGAAAAGGTATTTCGAAGTGGTATTGTGATCTCCTCATTTTTTAAGGTTGTTACTGAAGGTCACTGCTTTGCTCTCACGGAAGTTATCAGTAACAGCCCCACAGAGGTATGCTATCCGTGGCTCAGCAAATTATTACCCTTAAATATTGTTCTCCAGCTGAAACTGGTATTCAAAAACTCGGAACTTGATGTTATAGGCACAATGCCCAATGTGGATGCAGCTATCAAGTACATCAAACGCGCTTTCAAGCTCAACTTCTGTGGTCTGAAACCTGACCAAAGATTCAAAGTAACAGCAACACCTGCCAAAAGGTAGGGAAGTTTGTCTTTGTTGCCTTCTAACACATTTTAAGGGCGAAGCAGATGGTTGTACCAGGTTGTTCTTGGACCAAGTGGAAATTACGTGGTTAACACCTCATTAGATCACCCTTGTGGCGGTTTTACTCCCACTTACAAATCAATGTGTGATTTCCTTGAACAACCTTGTAACATGGAAGTGTGTTGGTATGTCGACCACATGCCAAAAGGACATAAGGAGTTAAGACTAGGCAACTTCCAAGGTGACCCTCTGTAACCTCATAATCTCCCTTAAATATCCCAGAGGAAAGCGATGATCCCAATACTTCTGATCTACCACCTCTCCTACAGACCTTATGGTTTGTTTAGAGTATTCGTTATTTCCTCTCAAGCTCTATAGGCACAATAACTACTTCACACTTCTTGAATTAAAAGACCGCTCTAAAGCCGACAAAGCCGTTACAGCACTAGTTGACCTTGTTAGACTTAATACGAATATCACCTCTCTGATACTCACCAGCGTCTCCCTTGATGACCGAATGTTCGCCACATTGTTTGACGCCATGGCAGGCAACTTAGGGGTTGAGTAAAATTTACACATTTTATGTTGTTTACCCTACCCCAGTGCAAAATTGAGCACCTTGATGTAAGCGATAACCCAGTGTTCGATGAAAAAGCTTTGACTGGCTTGTGCAGCTTCATTCAATCAACGAAATCTGCACGTGGCCTGGTTTCCTTAAAACTGGCCAACACTATTGCCAATCCGAAAGCCTTAGTGATGCTGTTCAGCACTTTGGCTACAGTCACAAAGGTTTAGTATGTTTGGGGCACTTATGAGATCTCAACCAACACAGACTTCACCTGAGAGAGCAGTATCTTTCTTAGATCTTTCCCGTAACAAGATGTCTGACGCTGTCTCTCCATTATGCCAATGGCTCAATATGGGGCCACCTTCCCTAAGGCACCTCAATCTTGGCAATACCAACCTACCAAACGATTCGAAAGTTATTATCACACTTATGACTGCCATAAGTGCTTGCAAGAATCTCACATTCCTTGATGTTACTGGCAGTATGTAGCATTCTACCTAGCCTTTGGTAACTAACGAAACAAAGTCAAGATAACTCAGCCTGAGGAAGCTGTACCCATAAATAAATTCCTTGATGAAGTGTGTCCGACGTCAATAAATTTCTCTGATTGCATAGCTTCTGCACCCCTTCTTCAGGTTTTCGTCTCTACAGGAAAAATTTAGGTCTAACAGTAAACAGAGTATCCTCCCTCTCCTGAAGACTGCAGTTCAAGAACCTGTGGGACGTATGAATTTGATACTTGCCAACAACAATCTTGGCCTTGCAGGGGCTCATATCCTCCATGACTATGGTAATAATAGGAATAACAAAAGTGAACCATCCATGTTTCTAATGCTGTACAGCACCAAAAACAAGAGGGCTGCTATCTCTTGACCTTAGTAACAGCGAATTGGTAAATTGTGCTTAATAACCTCCAACTGAACAATTTTCAGGGAGATGAAGGTGTAATATCAGTCGTTGATGGCCTTATCTGTACACCTTCAATCAGAGCTGTGAACCTCAGTGGGTGCTTTGGCGGAGTTCCTAAAGGACCCAAACCAAGGAGCGAAGTTGTGCACGCTCTTGTCAAGTTAGTGACCGGTTCTTGCCAAGTAGAAAGTATGCCTGCAGCTATTTTCTATTCCCAGCTTACATCTTTAGAACTCAATGTCTCTGGTGGCGTTAAGCCGACTCAGCAGTTGGGAAAAGCAATTATTCCCTTCTTGCAAGGACTTGCCAGTAATAATACACTTACCGAACTGGATATATCATCACACGGGTTTGGCAATAGCGGCGCACTGGCTCTCGCCGGTGCTTTGCAGGTTTGTAGTTCACCCAAAAAAAATCAAAGTATTTCCTACACCACCATTAGGTTACAACCAAGCTGAAGATCATTTCTTGGGATGACAATGTTGTTGGACTTTCTGGTTTGTACTATGTGAGGGACTCTCTCAAGTGTGCACAGGTACATATGAGTTTCTCTTTCTTTTCTTTTTTCCCCTAACAAGCCTGTTTAGACACGGAAAGTGTTGTACTCATTACATGTACCATACAATGATATACAACTCCTGATGGTAGGGAACGTACCAGAGGAGGTAAAGAAGAAAGTGAGGGCAGTAACAACTGAACTTGAGGACCTTTGTACTGTTGGCAAAAGGTTGTGATGGGAAAGTGTATGTTGCGTTTCGTAAATAAAAAAAAGACATGCAGTGTGTACACAAATCAATGTTTTCTTTTATTGGGTACTTTACGTTGTTGTTGCTTTGATTCAAAGAGGGTCCTGGTTTTCTTCTCAGTGCAGGTCGGTTGCATCAGGCGGAGCCCGGCTGATGATTGTTGGTAACTCAGTTAACTGGACATAACCAGGCCCTGTAATTACACGTCTCCGGCGGTATAAAAACATAGCCAGTGACAGTTGCAATGTGGTCAGGAGGAGCGCAGGTATACCTTTGGTGAAGTTGGTAATAAATCTAAAAGCCTACGATGCAAGCATACCAACTGTCAAAGAGTGATGAAGGGAAGCAGAAACGCTTGTAAAATACTCTTGATCAGACACACAATCTCTTGCTGTTATATTTAAGGGTTGGCTGGAGAGCAAGGTGGGCTCCATCACGGAATAGTATTGATTGCATTCACTAAGAGCGTAGGTACACAAACTAGGTACGGTTAGGGGTGATTTCTAGGTATTTTTCGTGCCTGTTATCTAGTTGATGAGATTGAAAATCCACGGAAACAAGCATGAACCACTGTGAAGAGTCTAAAGTAAAATTGAAGTAAAGCAGTGCTACAGTCAGTCCCACTTGAAGGGATCAGTCAGGAATACTATTAATATCGAAAATACCTGTTACGGGCCAGGTCAAAATAGACAAAGAGAGAGACAATTTCTGTACAATTGCAGATGCGCCACTACAGTATCTGGAGATAATTCTTGGTTATGGGTACAGAAAAAAGAGGGATAAAAACTTTTTAATCCATGTTGGTTTGCAACATAGAAGGCACATGGTACAAGGGCAACAACAACATAGAGGTATGCTCAAGACACACCAGGCAACCATAGGAAGCACAAGACCCAAAATGTCGCAGACATACATCCCATCAAGTATGCTAAAGAGTATTAGGCTAATTGGAGGATAAGAAGCGAGAAAAAGTACTTCAGGGAAGGATTTTGTTCCATTTTATGCATAACGAGATTGGTTTCTACTGGATTGCAAGTATCATTTACAGTGGCACACAATTGAGGAAGCCTTTCATAAAATGAGATTACAGTGTACGTCGAACATAATTGCTAACAGGTCTGAACTTGGATCCACGGTTGAACATAACGTTGGTTGGTCACTTATAGAGGTATTTGCAAGGAATTGGATGTCCTCTTTGGTGAGCTTTCCATAGATTCCATACAGCGTGAAACATATACCAACAATACCACATATCTTGAAACTAGATTGGTTTGGGAGTTGAACATATTTCCAAGGAGTCCACGAGCCCACAATACAAAAAAGCTCACCTGAATGATCAACTTTTTCAAAAAAGTGAGGTGAGGAGAAAAACCCTTCAGTAACGAAAGAAAAAGTTGTCACCTGTGTCACATTGTAGATGTGCCACCAAGATTTCACCGACATGGCTTTCAGTTGCTTTTTGGGGTTGGGAGACACGCAACACGGCTCCATCATCTTCTGCGCATCGGCGACCCCGCTATCCCCGTATTCGTCGGCCGTGGGCGCCGCAGCAACCATCTCCACCGGTGCCTCGTCGACCATTTGCAGCGGGAGGCCTTATTTTCCTAGATCTTTCGTTATCTCGATTTCTGACTGCCAATGCAGCGAAGTGGGTTGGAAAACAAAGAGGAAGAAAAAAATATCAAAACGAAACAAAAAGCAACAAAAAGACAAAGCGTCGTTTTTCGCCAAAGAGACCCCCCCATAAGAAGTACTGGTTCACCGCCTCCCCCGTTGTGTACCGTTTTTTTTTACCCCCCCTTTCGTATCCCACAATAGCCGCCAGCCGCCGCAATGTCGTCGTCTACCACGACGCCCTCTGACTCGCCCAATTGCACCCCAGAGTCGCGACGTAGGCACCACAACAAACAACATCAACCAACAGACCACCCCTCGTCAACGTCAACATCAACACCTTCATCACCCTCGTCCCCTGCCAAGGACGATACCTCTCAGCAACAACAACCATCGAAAACAAGCACAAGCAACAGCAGTACCAGTACTAGTAGCAGTAACAGTAGTAGCAGTAGCAGTAGCAGCAGCAACAATAAGCCCGACGTAGAGGGACCAGCGGTCTCGCCGCTGTCTCTGGGAGGGAGTGGCGACGACGACCGGGGCGACCAGCAGAAACACCGGCACAAAAAGCACCACGGCGCAGCGGGCGGCGGTTCCTCTGCGTCGCCTTCGTCGTCTGCTGCTACCAGCAGCGGCGGGGGCACGGCGGCCCCCGATAACTCTGGCTCTGGGTCCTGCGTGGGGGGCGCCCAGTGTGGCGAGCACGGCGCGGCGAGCTCCCCGGGCAGCGGCAGCGCCCTCGCCGTGGGCCCGAGAAGCGATGGGAGGGGGGGTGGGGAGGAGGAGGGGAGCCGGTCGCCCGGGAGGAGGCGGCACGGCCACCACAAGGACGGCCCCCAAACCCCCACTGGCGACGAGGCGGCCGCGGCTGCTGCTGCTGCTGCTGCTGCTGCTTCCGCTTCTGCTGCTTCCCCTGCTTCGCCCTCGAGCAAGCAGGGGACGGGAGCGGGAAAAGGACCGGGAACGGGGGGAGACACGCAGGAGCCTGCCACAGGGGGTACGCCGCCGAACCAGAACACAGCGGAGAAGGCCAAGTTGAGTGCAGAAGAGCACCCATCAACTGCCATGACCTCCCCGAGGCCCAAGAGAGCCAAGAATGTTGTAGATAGCACGGAGAGTGGTTCTAAACCTGCTCGGGAAGAGCCTTGCGAAGATAGTGGGGAACCGGACGACGAGAGTGACGATGGCGATGACAGTAGCGACGGAGAATGTGATTCAGATAGCAACAACACCAGAGAAGACCAATCTGGTTCTGGTTCAAATGGAGCAAGTGCCCCTTCAGGTATGCTAATGGTCCGGCGCCCTCCGCGGAGGCAGACAGATTCTAATCTAAAATACGAACAAAAACCTGCTCGTGACCGCACTACTTCCTGTCCTACAAGCACCGGTACAAGGAGTAAGCGCGGGGCTGTTATACTGTCTTCTCTCCAAGACGGAGGTGCGCCACAAAGTTCAGCTGCCACAGAGAGCGAGTTCGGCCCTAATGAGGCACATCTCTCCCAGGATATGAAGCCAAAGGTTTATCTCCTCGAAGCGTTTTCTCCTGTAACATTTTTAGATTGTTCTGGAGTTTGTCCCCAAGAATCCAGCAGGCATCATCAAGCCCTTAGCTGATCAACCCCGAATAAAAAACCCACCCAGGAACATGACAGAATTTGTTTTGGACTTTTTGTGTGCATTACGCACTTGTGTATGCCTTACTTGAACTGTTTTCCTGGCCAAAAGCCACTTGAATCACATTTGGTAGATAAACATGACTCCTATGTATATTCAGGACCCTGCTGCGCGGAGAAAGTTTGTCAGTAGTTCACTTTCTGCTTCCTCAGAATCTATTAATGCATTCCCAACTACCACCACATCGGCGACCCCAGTTTCACCACCACCTAGCTCACTCCCAACCGAACAAGTTCAACCAGAAACGGTTAAAACAGATACGAACAAGGGTTCCCAGACAGAGTCAACAAAATCACCCCCAACACCGCACTCTCCAAGTATATCTGCTTCTGCCACGCCTCCTCCTACTCCACCCACTTCCCGGGCAAATCGTACAAATTCTGCACCTCAAGTACCTTCGCTTTCTCTTTCCCCAGCAACAGCAGCCACTACACCAGAAAAACCCCAAGAATTGGAAGACCTTGAATGCTTTCACATGATTCAGAAACACCGGATCTCAAGACCAGGAGCAAAACATCAACTCAATGTTAAAGATTATGCTCCAATTGTCTTTGAGAAACTGAGACACCTTTATGGACACACAGCCATGGAATATTTGGTAATATACCTATCACTATTCCCAATAAAATTATACTCAATTGGTTTAGGAGTCATGGTCAAATCCAACACCTCCTAGTTCATCAACTGGAAAAAGCGACTCTACTCTCATTTTTTCCCGTGATGGTGAACACTTGTCACTTCTTTCATCTCCTTCTAACTGCATAAACAGGGAAGTTTGTAATGAAAACATTAAACAAACAGGAAGCAAAAAGTCTGTATTTGCTTCTACCCTTTTATTACCAGGTAATTCCAAACAACAACAATTTGGCAGCCTTAAATTTTCTTCCTTTTCCAGCACATGGTCAACAATCCAGAGTCTCTTCTGCCTCGATTTTTCGGATTACATAGAATAGTGGGAAATGGCTATACCACCCATGTGATTATTTCTAATAATGTTTTTACTGGTAAAAAAATGCAAACCGTCTATGATTTAAAGGTAGGGCAGTTTGGTTTAACTCCTTGCACAAACACATTTGCCTCAGGGTTCAACAGTTGGGCGGCACACAGACCTCAATTTGAATCCAAATGCTGCCTTAAAAGATCTCGATTTCCAGAGGAAATTACCTTTTCCAAAAACTTTCCCTAAGATACCGTTCATTGAGCAAATTGCAATTGATGCCAAGGTTTGAGAATTTGTTACCCTATTGAATTCTCCCATTTGCCACCAGTTTTTGGAAAAGCATGACCTTATGGATTACAGTCTACTTATTGGGATTTTTGATCCTCTCCACCCCACAACAAAAGTTACTAGTGCCACTCCCCCTTCCACAGCTCCAGTTTCAACCACAACATCATCTTCAACATCACCCACTGCCCCATCAACTCTAAAAGAACCGGAACCAAGCACCGAAGCCGCCACATCAAAATCGCCATCCAGATCAAAGGGGAAAACACCCACATCACCTTCAATTACCTCATCACCTTCGCCTTCTGCCTCGGTTCCTCCTTCACCGGATTCATCAAGCACCACTCCAACTTTACTCCGAATTACCGCGGGCGCCTTAGCATCACATGCACACAATATGCACAGTGGAGAAAATACTCCTCCCAGAAAAAAGAGTGTGTCTTCCCAACCCTGGAAAAGCTCAGGTTGACTTGTAAACGTAGAGGTGGGCTTTGTATGCTTCTTGGAAGAAACAGTTGCCCCACAGGTTGAACACATCTCTCACAGCAGACAGGCAGCAGTTATTAAAAACACAGCAACAACAGGTTTTCCACAATTCATCTATCTCCACAAAAGTAGACACTACCACATACACTACATCGTACAGCACAACAACCCAACATATCTGTCATCTCAGTGAACAAAACAAAACCAGATACAACAACACCATCAGTAACAGACCTCTCGCGAGAAATACCATGGCAGATTCTTCACGAAACACCCAAGTCAGACATGTATGTCATAAACAAACAACCTTTCCTCTCACCCACAAATCACAATAGTAGCAACAAGTATTCTGTTGTACCAAGTAGTGAACTTCTGCCTGACGGAAACCCCAAAGAGGTTTTCTACTTTGGAATCATAGACATTCTACAGCGGTACGATGGGACCAAGAAGTTTGCTTCTTTGGTGAAATCATTGAGACACGCCAAAGGAGGCCTTTCTACTGTGGACCCGACTTTCTACTGTGAACGATTTTTGTCTATGGTCAATAAAATAGTAACAAATGAGTGAAACAAAAAGACTCACGGAATTTCTTTAAAAAATAAGTCAACAACTCACTTTGCTTTGCGTCCAACAAGACGATACAGAGAATTAAGAGAATCCTTTCGTACGATAGGTTCGCAGTTCTGCAGGGTACACCCCTTCATCCACAGAGTTCTCACACAATATCTCTCCCCGAGCAAGACTCTCCGGTCAGGCCCCAATAATAGGTGAAAACATTTGAACTTCCCGCCCAGAATATTCCGTAAAAATGATTTGGGCTCTTTTAAACTCGGGATCTTCTTTTTTAAAAATTAACAAAGCAGTAAAGTACATGTGTGCGGCGGTGTGTGGGTGCGCGGCAAGCCCATGAGGTGGCAGCACGCACTAGGAGAGATCTCACGTATTTCCTCTTGTTTTTTTTTTATCCTTTGTCTCGTGGCTTTTCTTTCTCTCGCTTGTCCTGTCGTGTCGTCTCGTGTCGTGTTTGGTGGTTTTTTTCCTTGCTGTTTTGGGTTTTTTTTTTCCCCTACAGGCTCCTTTTTGTGCGCGAGATACGACGCTCTGGTGGGAGTGGAGGAGGCTGGTGTTGGGGCGGCTGGGGGTTTGGTGTGTTGGTTTTGCTGGACTCTCGTGACACGAGCGGGCTCTGACTCTCCCAAGTTTGTTTTGGGTTATTATAGTTATTATAATATTATACTGTGGGTTATAGGTTTCGTTTCTACAGTATTACCTTCTATTCTTTTTTGTTTTTTTTCGTGCAGATACAGGTGCATTTCATTGAGATGCTGAGCGCCGCATTCTGCTGTTGCAGCTGGAAGAAGAGGGGGGGGGGGATCAACATATATCAATACCGGACGTGACGACATTCAGTCAGTCCTAATCGGGTTTGTTGACGGCATTCAGTCTCGACCCAGATTGCCCCAGCCCACCAGTGACGACATTCAGTCAGGGTTGGGCTGGGAATCATTTGGCTGGTGGTGACGACATTTTGTCAAACCAGTTCAGTCTTCCGTGTTTCCGTGACGACATTTTGTCAGGACCGGATTACTGCCTCGAATCCCAGAACGTGTCACGACATTTGTGATGCTCTGGATTCAACTCCAGTCCAGTCAATAAAAGTTTGACGACATTTTGTCACGCTGGATTGGAATTCATTCCCCCTCCCCTCTCACTTGACTCCCGCTGACTTGGCTGACCTGCTTTGGCTGACTTGCTTTTCATTTCGTAAGAACACTCCCACTCCTCTACAATACAGGCACAGGTTGAAACAGGAGCAGCAGCAGCCGGCGCAGCAGCAGAGGCAGGAGGAACACTCTGGGGGGTCTCTAACCCCCAAGTAAGACCCCATTCCCAATTAATTTCGACTCTTCTGACTTCCCTTCACATACACACTCTCCAGTGAACTTGAGTACCCCGACGGAACGAACACTCAGGTGAATTCCACTCTTCCGCCAATAAACAACAACTTACTTTTCCCCCAGAGAACCCAGAGAGGCTGATGACAACAACTGCGGCTTTTCGCGGCTTCTTGAGGCTCTTTACGTTTCGCGATGGTCTCTCTTGGGGTCTCTTACGCTCTTTCAAGTGCACCCTCACCCTCACCCTCGCCCACACCCAGTCTGTTGTCTTTCCCCGTGCTAAATAAAACCCTTTTTTTCTTGTTACACATCTCTTTTCTCGATTCCCACTACTTTATTATCTTCACCGCCGAGATAGCCGCCACTATCCACCGATAGCTTGTCAGCGGACACGGGCTCGAACTCGTGTATTTGTCAGGGGACATTTCCCGAAAGACCTCAACAGTAACAAGTCGTTGTCAACAAGCATGCTTCTTTTGTGTTCAAGCAGTTCCTACACACAACAATCATGGCAGTGGGTGGCCAGTCAGTGTGTGTGACCCCAAGTTCTTGTTGAGTCAGGCAAAGGAATAGCTCAGACAGAGCAGGGCCATTCCTTTTCAGTGATGCATCCTCTTGTGGTGGTGTGTGCTGTTGCCTGTGTGGTGATTGTTATTGGGACTGCGGCTTCGGTTGGGCTTGGGCTGCTGGCTGTTGTTATCATGCCCGCTTTTGGTGTTGTAGCAGTGTTTGGGACCGCGGCTCCTGATGTTGTGGTAGTGAATACTGTTGGCACTGCCGCGAAACTGTGATGGTGATGATTGGGGCTCGGACTGAGGCTTTGGGTGTATGTTGTGATTGTGGTTGTAATCAGAGACATCATTGCGGTCACGGTAATCATCATCGTCATAATAATGGTAGCGGCGGGGATAATGGTCCCGGCGTGGGCTCCTGCTGTTACTGCGGTTGTGGGGTCAGTGTCATGTTGTAATGGTGGCTGGGACTGTGGAGGTGTGGTGGGAATGGTGCAAGAAGCGGTGGTGGTGAAGCATAACAAGAAGAGGGTTGAGGCTGTGGGGGTGCAAGAAGAAGAATGTTGGACTTGATAAGCTGTTGCACCATGTTGGGAATTGTGTCCGTTCTGATTGTCATTGTGCCGCCGCAGGGGTATTCGTAGCCCTCCGCCAACGAAGAGTACTTGGTTATTCTCCGAACCCTGGCAGTGGATTAGATCCGCTTAAATTATCTGCCATTCTCTTCTCCCCATACCTTGTGTGTACTACAGCTGAGCTCAACGGGACCTTGCTGGATACCACGAACGGGAAATGAGAGGGGTCGTCCAAGTTGCACCTGATGAGAAATACTGCTCCCTCTCCTCCTCTGGCAGAAGAGGTGGAGTGTTTTGCATACTAGTGGTTGCCGCACTTGGTGGCGCAGCGCAAGCCATTTCCTTGACGCCCTCAATGCTGTCATAGTAGGCGAGAGATTCGTTCCTCAACGCGGTTTCGAAACACCCCTCCTTGTGGCGGGAGACCGTTGCTGCCTCCATCCTTCAGATCAGCTGGGAAGTCAAGAATAAGGTTTCTCAAAGTTCCAACGACATGACAATGCCGGGTCTCTGTTGTTGTTGTTGTTGTTGTTGGGGAGGTGGGTGAGAGGAGATGGGATGTGATCGTGATCGTGATTGGCACCACCATACCTTCCTTGGATCGTGGTCACAGCATGCACCACAAACCAATTCGATTGGCATGTATGTAGAAAACTCGAGAGGGAGCTTGGCAAGAATTACATTCCTGTACCAACTCTTCTTGTCTGTGTAGTGGCCACTCCATGGAATCTTCCGAGACCAAATCTCCAATTTGGGTAGGAGGGTGTCAGGGAAGATATAACTCCATTTGGGGAAAACCACTGTGAGAACTCTGAACTCAGAGAGTGCATCCAAAACCACAATAGTGCTCTTGAGCACTTGTTATGACACGGAATGACTCCGCCACGGTTACACGGTTATCCGGTTCAGGAAATCGAACAGCTTTCAGTGCCTTGGATGGTCCTGTGCTGTCCTCCTTACAATCCCACACTTCATAATCAGGTTCACCTTCATCAGCACCACTGTAGCAAACGATGAACTTGGAACCAGCCAACCAAGACAGCTGAATTTCTGCTGTAGAAGAAGAAGAAGTGGGAAGCACTTGCTTTTTCCCACTGTCTGCCACCTTCCAAACTTGCCACAACAACATCTCATCTGGGTTAGGATCAGAGCTCTTTGGGTGGACTTGAGCAACAAAAACTCCACTGCCAGATTGCTGGTTACTCCCCTTGATGTGAAAGGCATTTTCCACCCATTGCCCCTCGTCAATGTTGCAGAGCGAGGAGATTATAACAACAAGGCTCCTCGTTGAGTATGTCAATCAGCACAAAGATGGCGGTGTGTGGCTGGGGGGCCAGAACCAGGATAAGCTCATCTTCGGCCGCGCTATTGCATGCCACCATGAAGAAGCTGTCGTCCGAGGCGATGCACGGCAGCGGGATAGCGGCAACACCACCCGGCTGCCCCCATCAAGTGTCGTTATTGCGGCCACACCGCACCGCCCACCTCCTGTTGCCACAGTGGCCCTTGCCAAAGTATCCGGGCTCCCGCACATTGCCATCGCCGCCACCGCCCGCGTCTGGGGGCGCCCGACGAGCCCGAGCAGCGAGGGCGGCACGCCGAACAGCGCGTGCGCGGTGCCCCTGTAGCCGTCCAGGTCGACGACCACACGCGCAGCTGGGTCGCCAGGACGCGCGACCACACCAGCCACGCCACCGTGCTGGGCCCGCCGCTGTCACCGACGACGCCGCACGAGGTCGCCCAGGCCCACGGCGTGCCCACGCGGGCCCAAGTTGACTTCGATGTCGGGAACACAGACGTTCATTGTTCAGTCAGGTGATCTGTGAAAAGGCTGTGTTTCAGACCCAGAGTGGGTTCCAAGCTGTTATCACTGAGTGGGGTGATAATAAAACAGGAATGTACCTGGATGTAGATTGTGTAGGCAGGTTGGGCTTACAAAAGTGAGAACAAGCCAATGTGGAGTGATCTGAAACTCCAACCAGAAGGAGGTCAAGGTTGGGATGAATGCTCAGAATGTGTAATGGTGGCTGTGATGCATTCCGAGATTTTTCTCCCTTGTGGGATTTCCCTGTTAAAATGGCACATGGGGGAACTGAGGCAGTGGTGTTGCATTGCCAAGTGAGGAAAACTACTGTGGTGCTGTGGATAAGTGGTGACTGAAAGTTGTGTTGTTGTATTTGATTTGATATTAGGGGGAAGTCAGGCAGCCCTGTTAAGTGTTCTTGTACCCAAAAGCTGTTAAGAGAACACTACATCAACTTAAGCACAATAAGACATGATGCCCTGAAAACCCTGCAAACCAAGTGCAACCACAATGCACTCAAACTTCATCTCAGCTTGTTCAACCACCCCCTCAAACAGCCCCCCACCTGCTCTCCTCTGTGCTCCCCCTGTGATACAAATTGTTCTGTCACTAGTTTTCTTCCAGTGCCAACCACATCTTCAACTACATCTTACAAGTCAATTATTTGTTTTTAAGTTTACACTTTGCTAGCTGGTGGTACCATCACAACTGAGTACACTGCCTTTGCTTTGAAGCATGCAATCAATTCTTGTTGATGAATTTGCACAAGGTTACCAAAACAAAGTGCATAACTTTGAGGACAGAAAAAAAAAATCATTGCACACCCTGTGAATGGGAAAGAAAATGCAATATAAGGTGGCACTGTGCTCCAAAACATCTCTTAATTGCTGCCAGCAGGGAATCCTCCTCTTCCATCTCCACAAAGGCAGCAACTCCATAGGTAAACCACTCTCTTTGATTGGCACGTTAACCTGCTAAACAACAAAAACTTTATTTCCATGGAAATAAAGTTCTAAGACTTTGAATTTTTCAAAGGTGAGGGATCTAGAAGTGCACTATATATACCTTGGCACAAGAAGGGGAAAAAAATACACCACTGTCCTTCTGCAAACAGATGGTGCCCTCTGATGCTGCAGAAGACACTATTTCTATCTTTGTGGGTCTCATGGTAGTTGATAAGAGTCAGGTCCTCTCTGTTGGTTACCCTCTTTCACTTGTGACCCAGTATGCAATTGTCTAATCAAATGGTGCTGGTCCAACCTAACCTTCATATGTTGATAAATTTCTGTTTTGAAGGTGGTCTAGAAGTGTGCTCCAGGATACTCAGCTCCACCATTGCTTATATGTCTACAGTTGCTGGTCATGTTCCCTTTCTTCAGCACCATACATAATCTCTTCAATCTCGAAAAGTCGGGATCTGTAGAGCAGTTGCTACGGGAAATCAAGATTCGGGTAGCGAGGAAAATTAATTAGTGCCTAATTATTCGTCGCAATAAGCACGAAACCGTACGGCAATGTCGACAGCGTACGACTGTAACGAATGGGACAACAAAGGCAGTACAGCAACGGACGTCGCATCTACTTCCATTTCGTCGCTGTGCGGCGGCGATCGCGACGCCGCCCCCCGTGCCGTTGCCGAAGACACGGCGAGAGATCTCGCTGCCGACGCCCTTGAAGCGGAGATAAAGCGGTGCTGCGGTGCGGAGAGCACGACGGCGATCGCGAGCTACGGCCTGTGCGTAGCGTCGCCGACGGGGAAGCACGTAGCCGCTGTGGTTGAAGGCTCGAAGGTTTGCTCATATTGTGGTTTGGTGATTGACGACTGTCAACTCACCAGTACCTGCGAGTTGGTCATGCACCAAGGTGTGCTGTGGCGCGTCATTTTATCATACAATAATAAAGAGGTGGACGTGGACAGCGTGCTGACTTCTCCCCCCCCCCCCATTCTAGGGAAAGCTGTGCCTACTGGGCACTTGGTTGATAGCAGAGGGGCCGTGTACCGTCAGCATAATAAAATACATAGTGAAGCACAAAATGCCTTACGCAATGAGGTATCGAAATTTCCGATTCCCTCACTTAAATTCTTAATGGAAATGGTTCAGGAAGTTTTGAGGAAAATAGTGGAATCTGTAACAACAGACTTCCATCTTCCAACTAAGCTTGTTTCTGAGATATTGGCAAAAGCACGGCTACTTAAAGACCGTATTTAAGTACATACGAGAAGCCATTTCTAAATTGTGGCAGGTAATGTTTGGCGCAATGGCGAGGCTGGAAAAGAAATAGTGGCGGCCCTTATCTACATATTCGGAAGGCAAAAAAAAGATGGGTTCCAAATGTTTACTGTCAATCAAGTTGCTGTACGCCAAATCAGTTCAGCCAATACACTACTTATGTTAAAACAGGTAAGAACCGGCCTTTCTCCAGATGCCATTGGCAAGGCTTACCGAAGCTGTGTGCTTGAACTAGACATGGTTGTCCCGCCACTTGATCTCCGAGCTCTACTTTCGCGGTGTGTAAAGGAAGTCAAGCCTGATTACCGTGCGAGTAAATCAACACCTGAAAAAACCGTCAATAAGGTTTTTCACCAGCACTTTCCCACTTTCAATCTCAAAATGGAAAAGGCAATGGCGTTGATTGAGTTCCTTCGACACTACGAGTTAATGAATGATGTGAAACCGCCTGTACTTGCTGCAGCTGCTTTGCACCTTGTGCTAGAAGCAGAAGACGTTGCGTACATTCAGGGTAGTGAGGCCCCTAGTGCAGAGAGCCAGCATCAAATTAATGCAGACCCTCAGCACCAATACAATGCTGATCCCCAGCATCAAAGCAAAACTGATCGTCAACCAAACAAGGAGATCCAGCCCAGACAGCCAATTAGTCCTTTCATTTGTCAGGCGTTTTTGGTTACACCAGGGCCAGTAGAGAAACAGTGTGTTTATTTGCACCTTTAATTATCTAACAAGCCCAAGGGTGCGTGACATTCTAAGAATTCTACTTGATGCTGCTCAGAAGGCTCCATTTGCCTCTCATTGGTCTTTAAAAGATGCCCGCTCAAGTTTGCCTTACCTCCTTGAAGTAAGTGCCTCACTCCTAAGGCCCGATTTTAATAAGTTGAGTAGAATCTTGGGTTAATACAGCTGATCTGTGATCACGCTCTGAGTTCACAGAGTTTTCATATTGCATCACAAGAATGCAGTGAGAGTCAAAATACATTGCCTCCCGCCAGTCTACCAGTTCAAGAATCAACTGCGAACTCTGCTTCATCAAATTTCGAGCAGGTACAATCGAAATCTGAAGTGGAGGAAAAAGAGGTCTTCTGCAATAGCTTGCAACCTGGAGTGGAGTCCCTTCAATCAACCATCCTTAAACCCGTGCCGTACTTCGTCTATCAACCTGAAAGAGCCAGTTTACCAACCAAGTCTGTGTTCAAGAAAGATAGAAGAAGATCGATGAGGAAATTAACAGGCCGTACCGGCGGGAAGGAGAGCGACTACCAGATTAACTATACCACCGTGGCAGAGACCATACCGCCACCTCCAGTAGTGGAGAGCAGTTCCACCACTCTCTCCCTTCCTGACAATCAAGTGTCCGCGACTCAAACACCTCAACACTTTAATTCCTTCCAAAGCATAATCCCAACAATACAGAGCAAGTCACAGAAATCTACCCCTGCTGATTCTTCATTATTTCCCTCTCTCTCTGATTCAGTCTCGAGCCCATCAGGGTCCTCCCAGTCAGGCCCAGCCACACCTTCATCTTTCATGAGCACACCCTCATTACCTCCATGTACTCCATCCGATTCTATTTATTCACCTCTGGCAAAGTCAATAGCAGTAAGCCCCTCATTGGACACCACATATCCAATCACACCATCATCGGCATCGCTGATCACTCCTGCTGCATCCCCCATGACACCTTCGGTGCAATTCCTGTCAGGAAACCCGTTCGATCCCTCATTAAGCCTGTTGGCACCAGTCCAAAGGCAACTTCTTGTGGCACCTCACTTTGAAGGAACTGCCCAGCTACCAAGATCATTTATCAAGCAACAAAAAGCTACAGCCCGTCTTGCATATAAAATCGAGCAGGCAGCTAAACGCATTGAGATAGCTAACAGGCCCTCCGCTACTTTGTCCATGAAAAGCCTGCAACCACAAGGATTTGAAGCGCTTGATGAGATGCCTTCTCAGATCCCCGACCTCAGTGAGGAGGAAGCCGACCTGTTCTGCAACATAGATAACGAGGACGTAGCAATAGAGACACTATTACACTGGGGCTGCCCTCCTGAGAAGATTCTATGTGGACACCTTGAATCACTACTGGCCGAACAGCGTGATCACGCCGGCGGCTACTCCTCTGACGACGAGGAAGTGAGCGCTTGTGTTAAGCAAGTGGAGGGACATGCCGGAGTCTGCCAACAAATGTACGCCTATAACGACCTGGAGCCTGTTGCCGGCAGAAAGAGGTCCTGTGCCTGTGGACCCAAGCCCACCTTGCCCAAGGAAACTGAACCCAAGCGAAGCAAGGTCAATTTGGACAAACTTTTGGAACTGGAGTTGGCAAAAGAGCTGCAAAGCCAGAGCTGGTGAGTTGGGTGTCAGCAGGGAAAAAAAAAGAACCCCCACTGGTGAAGCCTTATCTGGACTGGCTTTCTACATACAGGACTTTGTGATTGATGTATACTACTACTGCCTCTACTAACCTATTGGTGGGAGGGTGTTAAAAAGACTTGCACTTGTTAGTGCACTAGTCCACACCTCAACCATACATAGAATACCAAAAGGGGGAAAATTAAACCTTTCCCCCTTACACTCTCACAAACAAAAACTCATCATGCAAAAAGGGTGCAACTGGCCTCAATTGGGCCACTTGGCCAAAATTACCAACTAAGGTCCGCAACGTTGCGAACGTAAAAAAAGAGAAAATAAAACAAAGCAACAAAAAAATAACCGATCTTCTTCTAGATCTTCCGATGCCAAAAAAACCTTCATCACGCTTTAAAATCTGTAGCGTATTTCCACAAAATAAAAAGTAACCACGTTGACGTGACATGGTGCGGTCTTCCGTAATTGTCGGCTTTTGTCGTTTTGACGGGGTTTAACAGGAGAAGAAGGCTCTCAAACTTAAGTCAAAGACTGACGCGGTGAAGACCCTGTTCAACTTGTATGTTGCTAGTTCTAAGTGGCGGAGGCGGTTAATGTGTGACTCCCTTTTCTTTTAGACCCTCCACCGAGAGTGTCATCCAAGACTACAGATGTTACTTGAAAGGGTTTATGACTGTCGGGCGCATGTCTATCACCCAAAATTACATTTTGTGGAAGAGCAAGCTATCTGCTGCTCAGGTTGAATAATGAAAAACCGCACGTGGTCTGAAAAGGTCTCATTAGGAAAGTATCCATTTTACCAAGGTGAAGCAAATTGTACAAGAGACAGCGTTCTTTAAAACTATTGTCATACAGACAGATTCTAGTGCTGTAATAACATTCTTTCATCTTTTTCCCTACTAATAATAAATCCTTCAGTACACATTCAATGGGTTTATGCACTACCAAGAGACGTTATATCTTCTTCTTTATTTGTGGAAACATCCCGTGTCTTATGTGACAATGGATAACATTCCGGACCCTACAGTCACAGCAAAGCCTGTGTGATACCTAGCGTTTACGAATTTTGTAACCTGAAACTAGGCAAAGCCAAAAAGAGATGCAGATGATCTTTTGTCGGGTGGCGGATATTCTGGCACGGGCAGGTAATATCAGAATCTCAGTAGAAAACTTACTTGCATAGGACTTCTACAACCACGTCTGTTTCAGCAGGTTATGATGGAGAAGAGGACCAGTTACTGGACGTAGAGGTTGTGTGTCTTTTTGGTCTAGGCAATACTAAATTCCTGAAGGTTGATGTGGGTGCTTCCAAGGAGGCATTAAGACGAGCCTTAGAATGTAGGGATATATCAGAGGCAACAATGGCAGAACTCGCCTTACAAGGAGGTTCCTATAGATAGCGCAATCACCCACGTTTCACCTTAAAAAAGAGGTCCTTGACGTGATGGAGCACGATGTGGAAAAAATACACCACGATTTGGACAAAGGTGAAAGACATATCAGGGGTTGTGAGTCAATTGGTGGTACTATCAAGAATAAAGTCACACACGTTTCGAGAGGGGCTCATAAAGACATGCACTATATAGATAGAACGGTACCTTCTTCTTTTCCTAGACATTGAATAACATAGCATTGAAAAGATACAAGTTGCTGAGAAAGTCGTAATTGAAGAGATTGACATACTGCAGAAGCTAACAAATGACGATTGTGTGTTCTCTTCACGCAAATTGCCTCTTACCAAAATAACAACTAGTCATTCCTGCTGTTTTACATTTGGAACCTGAGGGATTTTCTTTGCTTCCTGCACAGCATTCATTGCCAGCCACTGCCACGCCAACTCCAGCAACCACAACTTCAACAGCATCCTCACCACCACCTGATAAGTCAAAACCAGCAGACAAGTCTAAGTCTACAGCTGCATCGACTACACCTGCTAAACCAAAGTTGACTCCATATGATACCATTCACCAAATAGTGGTTCGTGCCAGACCCCAGCACGTTGATATAAGGCAGTTTCTGTTATCATCTCTGATTGAATTAATTTTCTCTCCAGATTCCCTGCTAATAAAGGCGAGCGCATGAGAATGATGACATCGTACTTTTTTGTTAAAAAAAAAAAACTATTTTCTAATGAAATTTAGTTACATGCAGTGGGTTCTATGTGAATTTCACAAACGAGCTCCGACTGCACTGATAGTGTGTTTTTTCCCCTCGAGACATTTTCGCAACCTTCCAACTAGGTATTTGAACCCAATGCCCCTCGGTTTGAATATGAAGATCCCCACCTCCTGGAACGATGTGCCACCAACAGGTAACGTTACTTCCCCAACGTTTACCAAGTAACTTTCCTTCAGGAAGACCAAGTCTGGTGCGGCTGGGGCCGTTACTGCCAAGGTATTACTTCCCACGTGTTTTTCCTCACACCCACGAGCCTTAGGGTGTTGACCCATTGATCAAGAGCGCCCCATCACACCTCCAAGCCGCCCTTCTTGAACAAGACCGAGATTTGGATGAAATCACCGATGTGATAGGCGATTTGCACGGAATGGCCAGTGCCATGGTTGGTCCTCACCGGCTCCTACATATTCTTACCCCTTTTGTCTAGACAGGAACAATAGACGACCAAATCACACAGATTGAGCGCGTCACCAAACGAGCAGAACAAGCCAACGAAAGAATGAATGTACAAGGGCAACGCATCGATGGGATGTTGTAAATGAAAGGATCCACGCTGATGTACCCACTAGTTTTAGCGCCTGTGCCGCAGACCGTTTTTTTTTTAATTTGTTAAACCATTCAACATACCAACACCAAAAAATGTTTAACACAAACCGTTCCACGGCCCATTTGATTTCTAGTTTGAAGGCTGAAGGGCTGTTAAAGACTCCTTCTGTTGAAAATGTCATGCTGTCCATTGGTTGTGGTGAAGTCGTTGTAATAAGAGCAATAAAAAGGGGGGTGACTATTTAATTCATTTGTTTGACGTATTGACGCAGACAGGGCCAAGTATACGAGACCAGGGACAATGGAATCGGCCTATGGAGACCACCCAGTGAGTATAGGTGACTTTTTTTTTTTTTTTTGTTTCATTGACATATGGTAACAGGATGTGGACAGACTATCAGTGCACCCCACATGCATGCGATGTGTTTGGAGCTTCTGCTTCCTGTCATTGGCCCGGATGCTAAGTAACGGATTACTGGCTGTTGTGGTGGCTTACTTACTCCCGACTGATAAAGGATTCTTGATGTGGGGTCAGGTTCTGGTTACCTTTCTGTGGCACTCTCCCTCTTGGCAGGAAAAGGGTCTAAAGTAACAGGAATTGAAAGACACAATGAACTACTTCTTTGGAGGTTCTTGCTTTTTCCTGTCCGTATCTGTGCAGTAACTAACATGTCATTCTCTAGTATCAACAATGTAAAAAGTGACCACCCAGAACTACTGGAAACTGGCGCTCTAGAGCTGAAAAGTATGCCCTGTAAAATCTAAAACACTAACAGCTCCTACAGTTGGGGATGGCTGGAAAGGTGAACCCGAAAAAGGTCCCTTTGATGCTATACATGTTGGTGCCGCGGCTGCCAGTTGCATCACCCCAAATCTTAGCTTGCATTAATCAAAAAAAACAGCCGTACCACAAGCACTTGTAGACCAACTCAAACCTGGTGGCAGAATGATAATCCCGGTACTCTTCTCCCACGTTCTTCATACAATTTAGATGGTGCGACGAAATAAAGGTGGGGGACTGGGACCAGCACCTCTATCGGATAGACAAAGAACTAGACGGTACCGTGAAGCAGCACAGAATCCTCGGTGTCAGATATGTACCGCTGGTGATGGACTAGTTGGGGATTTTTTCCCTACTTTGACAGCTCCATGTTCTGAAGAAAAAAATGGCGCCAAAAAAATAGCATATTGCTTTCTGTATTTATTTGCTGTGTATAAATTTATACTGCATTTTTCTTATTTGGGTTACTGCTTAAGTAACTCAAACCATTGGCGAATGGCACTGGCCAGAGTTTCTGGTAGTGCAGAGATTGAGCGGACAACGATGTAGTAATTAAATGGGAATGTGTCCATGTACTTGTTGACTGTCAACTTTCCTCCCGGATATGAGATAGTCTTTGAGGACCATTAGTGATTGATTACCAACTGTAGGAGGACTTGTGTACCTGTAAATCGAGAATGGAAGAATTGGCGGCAGGATTGTCAAGGATGATAAAGACCAGTAGAACCCGCCTGCCACTTGCCTCTAGAACCCACTTCTGTAGGCTCTCCCTTTCCCCAAATCTCCCTGCATACCAGTTAAGAAAACTGGAGGGAGGGGAAAAACTGGGAAGATACCATCACTTAGAATGAAGACAATCTGCAAAAACTGGGTAGAGTGAACTGACGTAGGGGCATTAAGCCGTGCAGCGGCCAGTAGAGGCAGAACCAAAGTCAGCAACTTGCTGAGGTTCGTTGATTTGTCTAGAAACGTAAAGCGTGACACTGCCTGTTTGAGTGATTTGAGTCTAATTGTCGGTACACAAGATTGGAAATGAACCTGGGCGCCCTCAGTGTCACTCAGGGCAGTCGGGCAAAGAGGACGTACAACAGATGCTTCTGTGCCAAAGGATACTAATGCCAGTTCCCCAACTTCAAGCCTGGCTAGAGCCCTGGAAATGAGAGCAAGAGCACACAAAGCGGTTTCCCCAGCATGGTTATGCCTCATACTTTCACTGTTATCAATTGCCAAAACTACATGATATCGGCGTGCGTGGGGCCGGGTTCTGCGAAGCCAGATTTTGTCTTTCTTATATTGGCTGGCTATGTAAGGAATGACCTTCAAAAAGTGTTACCATCACGTAATCAGGATTAAAAATCTAAGTGCTGTACTTTTTTCATGTTGATTCTTTTTCCAGTGCGATAATCTCCGCGGAGTTGTGTGGCTTGTGTAGGCTCAAGAGTAATACGTAAGTTTTCACACAACTCTTGTGCTAGTTGTGACATTCGCATGTCATATTCTCTCCATTTTTCCATTGCCTCGATTCACATTTAGACGAATGTTTCCAAGAGTGTTGGTACCTTGCCCAAATCTGTATCACACTCGAGGGTTGAGTCGACTGGATGGGTTTGTATGGAATCCACTTCCATAGGGGGCGCTGGTTGATTACTTGACATGTAGCCAGTTGACACGATGTTGGCTTTTAAAGATTAAGGCAGTTAAACATGAGGAATTCGCATACAGGCATCATTCTCCTGAGGAATGCCTTCATCGTCAGATATCACAATAGGTTCTGTGTCTTCAGAGATAGCAGATTTTTGGGATTTTGGATGTACAAAGCGGTTCCTGCATATTGTTGAGTAATCAACTATTTCCAGCTGTATCACACTTTTTGAAGTCAGATTTCATGCTTGGTAGAGTAGAGGGAAGATCGGTATTGCGGTCTTCCTCTGGTTTCTCTTCTTCGGCCTTTTCTGGTTTTACTTCTGTTTCTGGTTGAGGTTTTTCAGGCTCGGGAATCATCACTTGATTTTCTTCTGTTGATGGGCCCTGTGCAAGTTGAGGTTTCACACCAAAAAAAATTTACACAACACCTACCAGTGCTTGAGGAGCCTTCTCAGCCTTCTCCTCTTCTTCCTCGTGGACATATCTGTGTAGAGAATTTTCATTACCATCCTCTTCCGCGGGATTGGAGGCTTCGTTTTCATCTTCTTTAGCTGGATTATTTGTTGAATCAATCACTTTGAGCAGTCTTTTCCATTCTTTCAGTGCATCTCCAAGAGAATTGTGAGGATTTGGCTTGGGCATGCTGCGGCTGTTGGGGATATCCGAGGCTTCGTTGCGCTCTTTGCCGTTCTTGATTGAAGTGGACTCTTGCTGTATGTAGAGAGGTTTTTAGTCTGTGGTGCTTCTTTGGTAGGAGGTACCTGGCCTGAAGCAGGTTGACCGCCAGACTGTTCTTCTGAAGCACATGCTTCTTCTTGATTTTTGTTTTCCTCATCCTTGTCCTCTACCTCTTGGACTTCAGCACCAGCATGGCTTGTTGTATCTTTAATTCCAACTGTATCACTTTTCGGGGCAGGGGCATTGTCTTCAGGTTTGGTATCACTATCTTTGTCATCCATAGTGGTGTCAACATTTGTGTTCGATGGTTGGGTGTTATTTGCACTTGGATCTTCTCCCTTTTTATCTTCCTCGTTCTCTTCGTTCTCTTGAGCTTCCTGGCCTACTTCAGTAGGTGCTGTAGAATCCTGGGAAGAGTGAATTCCTGGTCACATTATCTATGGATTATAACCTTGTTGCCATTGTCTTCCTTTTCATCTTCCACTTTATCTGTTCCACCTTCGGGCTTACTTTCATCTTCACCTTCTTCCTCCTTTTCATCAGGCTTAACTTCTTCCAGGCCTCCCAATTCAGGAGGTTGCTTTTCGCTCTGTTCTGGATGAAGGGCGTCTTCCAAACCTTCCTGATCAAGCTCTGGTTCCATCTCTACAGAAATTAACATTATTAAAATGATAATAAGTTATAAAAGTAGTTATTTGCTCTCTAAAACTTGTATTGTGTGTTAAGTAACGTATAATTCGTTGAAAAGATTAACACCTTCTTGTTTTTCCTCGGATTCATCTTCATCTTCTTCATCACCAGAGGGAGCAGGGAGCTCCAGATCTCCCAGGTCTTCCCTTTCGTCAACATGTTGGTCGTTTGTGGGTGGTTCATCCGTAACCTTAGGCCAAAATTAACTTGGGGGTGGTGTGACTTACTTACTTGATTGTCAGGATTATCGTCAGGATCCTGCTCTTCCTCTTCCCCTTCTCCCGCATCTTGTTCATTTTCATCCTGTTCCACAAGTTCTCCTTTAGGAGTTTCTTTTTTATTCTTCTTTTTCTTCTTCTCTTTCATTTCCTCCTCTGTTGGTGCAGCCATTGTCTGGTCTGTATTTGCTTTCTTCTCCGACATCCCCGACTCCACCTCTTCTCTATCCGGCTTCTCATTTTCGTCAGGTTCGTTATCTGATTCCTCCCACATTCTTTTGTCAATTACTTGTGCGTCATCCATTTCACCCATTTCTCGGTCAGGTTCCCTGGTAATTTTATAAGAGACATAAAAATGAAGAAATAAATAAAGGAAAACGTACTCTTCAGGTTCTTCATTCTCATCTTCATTCTCGGGTTTGTCTTGAAGGTCACCATCTAAATCTCCTTTGGTATCTACTCCCTTGTCGAGATCAGTTTGTTCTGCTGGAGGTTGGTTGTCCTCTTTATCTTTGTTTGTCCCTGCAAGTTGGTCTTCATCTTCTATTTCGTCACTCACATCCTTAAAAACGTCATTTCTTGGTTTCATTTATTGTGGAAACCTTTTTCCCTTGACCGTTACCCATGCCTGTTCCTTCCACATCATCAGAAAACTTAGTCTCTGAGGGTTGGGTGCTATCATCAGACTTGGGTGGGGTGCAAAATCCCTGGCTGAAAAGTGTATGCAGTATACTTAGGGTTATGTACGCCATTTTGTTGATCTGTGGTTATGGTTAGTGTAGCCCGAGAAATTCTGAGCCTACAGATTTTTGGAATCCTAGCTGTAGTGAAAGAAGACAAGTAACAACGCCCAAATAGCGAGAAACGACAGGGTAAGCTGAACGGCAATGTTGTGTTATATAAGCTAGCCTCTCAGCTGAGTTATTCACTTGGATAAATTCAGCCTAGGGTTTCATTAGACTCCAGGAGAAATTGAAAAAAAACAGAAAAACACACCAAAGAAGTAAGCATTGTACGGAGTTGGGTAGAGAAAACACTAATATTCAAAATATGCAGAATCTTAGTATTGGCCTCGCAAGTATCAATTAAACTGCTCTCTTTTTCAAGGAATCCTGCATTAGTTTGTTCCCCTGTTGTGCTGAGAGCAGGCATTTCAGGAGAGGCGGGGTGCTCAGCCAACCGCTTCAGTTCTTGCACAGAGAAAACGACATGACGAAGTACTTGTGCCACATTTGTATCCACTTGCTCGGAGGTAATGGAACTTGAAATAGGTGTAGGTGTCCTAATTAATCTTGCCTTCACTTTGAAGAGTGTTTCTTCAGTCTAAGGAAAATTCAATGAAGGATGCAATGAGTGAAAGAGCCATACTCGG
This sequence comes from Pelomyxa schiedti, assembly GCA_020536535.1. Taxonomy (NCBI): domain Eukaryota; phylum Evosea; order Pelobiontida; family Pelomyxidae; genus Pelomyxa; species Pelomyxa schiedti. Next base: position 47,093 of record JAHLWZ010000805.1, read on the forward strand.
AGGATGAAAGAAGACACTGATGCTGCCACAGTCACAGGAAGCACAGTGAGTTTTCTCATGGCAGAACTTACTTCTTCAAACTCCTTGATGTACTCAGAGAGAATCTCAGAGCATTGTTTCGTAAAAATGATGCACTTGTCGAAGTCACAGTCATTAATTTGACTCTTTTGGGGTTCAATAAATAGGGAAAAAAAGGGTGCACTTAATTGACCTGGAGGCGTGAATACCGCTGTAAACATGCTGATACAACAAGATGAACTTCACTATCAAGGTTGCTTTTAGAGGCTAATTGGTGCAAAGGTCTGGCTATTGACTGCAATAGAACAGAAAGTTCGGTCAGATATTGTACAGCAAATAGTACATGCTCCGACATCAAACCCAGGCACTCTTTCATGGATGTTTGATCGGGCAAGGTACTGGAAGTTGGGGTGTCTTGTGTGCTTTCCGCATTTGAAGAGGGTGCTAGTAAAGCAAGCTCTCCACACATGCAAAGAAGTGTAGAACACTGGGACAGAGCACCAAGGAGGTGCATGCGGTGAACTGCGGCTACAGAGAAAAGATTGGACACATAAGTGCAGGATCGTTGAACCTTAAAGCACCAAAGTTACCATTTTCCATCTTAGTTGATCGGGGAAATACCTCAGAAAGTGTGAGGTCCTTTGAATGCATCCTGGCAGCCGTCTTAAGGGAACCAAACTTCTGTATGCATCTGTAATAGTATACATCCCCCTTTTCATGCCAGTTCAGCACCGACTTCATCAACGATTTACCTTTGGTACAGTATGATGACTGAGAGAGGAAGGTGACTTCCAGACATACTTGCGAAGGTCGTCTTGGACACAAGAAGGTTGACTATTTGCTCCATTGAAGGTGAAGGTAACTGCTGCATAAATGAAGTCATATCGACTTTTTCCTTTTCTTGATGAAAATACTGAGACAGTAATGGGTGGGAGTACATGTTTAATGTATTTTGGTTTTCCAGAGAGCCCTAGGTGCCGTAATTTTTTAATCATTTCAACAAAAGCCATGTGCTTCATGTTCCTATCATTAGCTGGGGGGATACTAGGGGGATTCCCTGGCGTTTTGGTACTAGTAGGGTTCCCACTGGCTGGCTGAACTGCACCCTGAGTGTGCGATATGTCAGAGGTTGTGGAACCAGCTTTGACGCCACTACTGGAAGTTGGAGTAACAACTGAGGGAGTTACAACAGTTTGTGTTTGAAGGTGCTGTAGGTCATAAATGCGTGTGAGGGCATCACTGCACAAGCTCTCAATAGCTAAAAATCCCGAGGTCCCATACAAGCCCTGAACTGGAGGGAGTATGGCACATGTGCAAAATTTGTCCATTTTAGTTATCAGGTGTGACAGTCCTTTGGAAAGGAGAGGAATTTCTAGAGCCATAGAGATTAGGGAATAGTAGAGTTGGGTGAATAAATACCAAGTGGTAGGTTCACTGGAAGATTATGGGTGGCAATGGATGCAATTGACAGGAAAACTTGTAACATAGGTACAGTCTTTTCATTTCTATTCAAATGTGAATGAAACACACAGGTGGGAAGGAGAGTGAACTCAAGGTCAAGTGCTGTCTCGCCATTTGGATGTTCATCAGAAGGGGTAAAACACTCAACCGCAGGAGCCAGAAGAATCTTCTGTTCATGAAATGAACAACTGGAATGTTGCACGATATTAATGTAAGCACACTTCATATTTCCTGCAATATTTCAAAAGGGTTTTGTGAGACTTGTCTGCTCTTTCTTTCAAAAAGTAATAATCAAGCTTGTCCCATTTGGCGATCTTGACAAAATCTATCAATTCTTTTTCGATTTCTGCCTTTTGTGTATCTATTGCTTGTTTCACTCTGGGTAGTGGTTTAGGACTTTAAAAATTGGTAGAAAACAGACTTCGGTGAATGCATTGCGTAATACTTGAAGGTGTTCCATAAAATGTTGCTTAGTAGCTGCTTGTGGGGATTCTGGTGGCCACGCAAATCATTTAGAAGATGGTTGTGGAAAGATAGTAGCATTGTGAGTCTCGTTTCAAATTCACCCAAAGAAGAGGTGTCCATGAAATGTTCCAGACTAAGAGATATTAAAAAAAAAAAGTGTTGGTTCCCATTTGTTACTTGGCCTGAAATTCCTTAAGTCCGCACTGGTTTTGCTCAGCGTTATTCGCTTCATTGGTTTGTACAGCACTGTATAGGTGGAACCACCACTGTTTTACATTGTTCTTAGATCGAAGTTGAGATACATGTTTCTACCTGGAAGGCTTTCCCACTTATTTCATTTGCTCTATCTTCAAGTACGGCTTTCCATGAAGATAACTCAACTTTCCTCCACCGTGCCACAAGTTGTGAAATTGGTAACAGAACCTCTGTTCACAAAATAAGCTGGGAGGGGAGGAGAAGGTTTAAAACCAGAAAGAGATAAATTTCTGCTTGCAGATGCTTCCCATTTCTGTGCTTGGGTCAGGAGAAGCTCTAATCCCGTGAGAAACTACAAGTGAAGTCAAAGCACCAACATAGAATAGTAGGTAGTACCTTTATAAGCGGCGATGAGACACTGAAAGTCAATATCCTTTGACTTAGCTGAACCAATTGCTTCAGAACCTCCTGGTCAGGCCATTCTTCGAGAATGACCCTAACACGAGTAATTACATTTTTTAGGGGATCCACAAGAAGCCTTGCTTCTGGGATTTTAGCTATCTTTGAAGATATTAGAAAGAGATAGTGGAGGGAGTGTCTAACTTTGTAAATATTGAAATCTGGAGTGTCCTGAGGTACTTCAGAGAATAGGTGGGAGAGGTAGGATGACATGGCAACATTACAGCAGTTTTCTTTGGACTCTATTTCCAGTGAAACAGGAAGACCCTCATCTAAATTAAGTTAGTAGAAGTTATGTCACAGAAGAAACCATGTAGAAGGGAGTATGCTGCCCGATAGTTGTTTACAATGACATCCGTGACTGTGTCCTTTGCTGTGCACCAGTGTTGGGCCTGGCCAGTGTTAAAAATTATTTGGAGGTATATTCTACCATTGGAGCAAACAAGGCGAAGTGATACTTCGTCACAATAAGAGCCAGATCATCGTCAGTAAGATTTTTAAGTAAGCAGTTTGAGTCATCTGTTGCCTCCAAGCATTGATCCGTTTTCTTTTCTGATGTATCTGATCTCTTTTCTCCTTCTTCCTCCTCGTGTTCTTCGTCAGGTTGGGGAATCACAATATCAGCATAAGCATCCCGAAAATCCGGGAAGAGTCGCTCCATATCCATTGCTTCCCGCTGTTTCTCCCCTACACCTTCCACATCAAGTGTGATGGTTCTTGCTTTAAACTTGAACAACTTTGCCTCTTCCTCCTCTTTCTCGCGTTTCACTGTTTGTCGGCGTTCCCACTCTTGATGATAATTTGAAAATACAGCTGAGATGATCTTTGTATAGGATTACTCCATGAAAACAGGAAAAATTACTTACGTTTCGGGAGTCTTCAGAGATTTGTTTATTGACTGCATTACAGAAAAGTAGGGTGCCACTAAGGAAAGATTGCAGCACTGTTGACAGCGAAGCAGGTGACAGTGATTCCAGCTTGGAAGCATCCTGCCTGGCGTGACAAATTGCCTTATCAATGCACTCCAAATGTGGGAAGGTGAGAGATAATTGTAATAAAGGCTGTAAAGGAAATAAGTTGGAGATGGGAAACAATAAGGTGAATATCTACCTCACTGGTTGAATTTACGGACGAAACGCAATACGCTGTTACATGCATTCCATATTTAATGCTCAGAACAGAAAGAACGATTGGATTTGACACATCTCTGTAGGAGGAAAACCTATGCTCGAAGTTTTTAATGAAGTGGAGAGTTTCAGCCTAACACTATTAGCAATTTGCCATTAACAGTGCGGGGCAACCTGCCAGGCTTCCTCCTTTTCTAATGCATATTTGTTTTTTCCATGTGGTCCCTTGGACTGCACAAGCAAGTTAAGTAGTTCTAGTACCTTCTCTATACTTCCTATCATTGTGGAAAAGCGATGGACTTCATTGAACAGAGCAATGAAATCAGATGTTGAAGGGCGGTCTATGAACTGGTCTTTCAAGGTGTCACACTGAAGTTTCCTTCTGTGGGCCTCACTTTGCAGACCTCGTATAGTACCATTGCTTTCCTTTCCCGTGAGAATTTGCTCGATCTACATGTATTAGATCTTTGTGAGTGAGTCCCTTATTTCAACCTTTGTTCGGGTGGAAATTTCAATATCCAAGTCTGAAAGAATTTTTTCCTGAGTCTTCAGTTTGGAGTTTTTACTCATTACGGGATCACAAGGAACTAGTGGCTCCAAAAGCTTAAATCTAATGAGGCCCATCAATACCCAACCCCTTCCTATTGCCAAAAGCTCCCCAGGCAGAGTAGAAGCCACTGACGGTGTAAGACCCCAAAGAATTTCTATGAGGGGGACCACAAGGAGATCGATGACTGAGTGGTACCGTCTTTCTGAACAAGTTCTCAGTGCTTGTGTGAATTCCTCTTTTGATGTTCTAGTGACTTTTTCTTCAGCTGCACCAGGTAGTTTTTGCCATGAAGTTAACGTGGGATAAATCACAGACACCCATTGAGTTTTATCAAAGTATTTCTCCAAGGCCAAGATGGTTTCCACGAAGGTGGAAATTAGAAGGGAGCACTGCATAGAGAGAGCAGTAACTGGTGGTGTCTCAAGCAGCAATTTTGTCAGTGATGTCATCTTAGTTGCTCTTGTTTTAGAGGCGGAAATTGAGACTTGGTCATATCGGGCCATAGTATTTACACTTAGATGTGTTATAACGCTTTGGAGAAGTCTTGAAGGCCCACAGAGATACGGTTCTTGGGTAGTATCATCAAAGGATGTGCGCCAGCTACGAAGATGGAAGGAGGCATACATGAGAGGAACTAGCCTTCTGACAGCTAAAACAGATGAGAAAAGAGAAAAACGGGGAAGATTTGCACACTTTCTGTATTGTCTTCCTTAGTGAGTCTCCATGAAGCCTCCAGGTAAGGGGAGGCATCCACGGGACTTCGGGAGCTCTGGTCAAGCATCAATTTCAACAAGGACCTGCACTTAGCAACAACTGTCTCGCTGGAAGTAAGCACACCCTTTTTACCATCTGTCATCGCTGATGCAGTACTGTGATAAAGTCTTGATATCAACTCGAGCTCCTGAGCCATACTTATATAATCAAAGAAGGGCCACAAAAGAGAATCATCATTCTGGGAGTATTCCTCAGAATGGGACTGAATCTTTTTTTGTTCCTCTGTGACTTGACTTTTGAGAAGCTTTATTGAACAGTGAAAAAAAGGTTGCTGCTTGAAAATTGTACCTCTGAGATTTGCGTGACTTCTTCAGGAGATGTCTGCATGACCCCAGCAACAGTTACTACAGACTCAACCATGATACGCTTAAATTGTGACGAGAATAAGGGAAAAACTGACCATTCCCACAGAGCCTGGGTATCTGGCGATAGTTAGTAGGTACATAAAACTCACAAGGTCATACCAGCCTCAAGGCAACGAAACAACCCAAGACAATCAGATAAAGCAGCATACTCCCAGTTATGTTTAAGGGCTGGAGGATGTATAAACTTCCAAACGGGCATTGTGTCAATGTAGGCCATCATAGCAGTGTCTAACTTGTCCGTTACTGTGCGGAAATTGGAGGTCCATTCAATATGAGTATGCATGTGTGAACCATCTTGACTATTTTGTGGTCCTTCAATAGCTGCACACGGACAACAACAATGCTCAAGCCCCGATTCAAGTTTCTTCACTTGCCTCACTAGGCGCCTCCAGCAGGGGGCAAAGATGTCCACTGGTATTCCAGGTAGTGGTGGGCCCCTTGCCAACATGCCCCACAAACAATGTACATCCCTCAAAAATTCATTGAAAGGAGACTGCATGCAACCACAGGGGGAAATTGAGGCTGCTAACCAAGAAAGAAGTGACTCCCACAGAAAGTGGAAAAAAGGGTACAACAGATACTCCCACTCTGTTTGCGCTATGGATGAATCTCTGTCAACAAGGTTAAGGGCATAAGGATTATAATAAAGGTGGTTACTTAGTTCCCATAAAAATCGCCCACGATCTTTGTACTGCTGACAATGTGGAAACTTGTGTGGACTCATCATATTCATTTGCCTCCACAACTGAAAGGAAAATTACCCTTCGGAGCATTTGTACACGTGTCAGAATATGGTAGAAAGCAGTGTAAGGTTCTGGAGAAGGAGTTTGAAGACATAAATCATAAAGCATGAATAGAGGTAGATTTGCTCCTCTTTCAGTGGTCTGCAAGTATTGGTCAAGTGGTAATTTCTTTCTTTATTAGGTCAATAACGGACCTGCATTCTTGTAAGAGGGGCGCCAAGGACTTCTGCCAACTTTGACCATCCACATTTCAGCTCAGTAACAGCAGGGTGCGCATATAATTTCTGCAGAACAGAAGAAAATATTTCTACTTTTGCCCTGACATCCTTAATGGAGTTGTTCCCTACAGGAATGCTGATTGAAGGCAGCACTGCATTTGTTGACCAGGAGTTAAGAACAGCAAGTCTGTGATCCCAATCATCCAGTGAAGATACCTCAATGAAATATTGGCCAGCCACTTGCAAAGAGGATTGACCCTAGTGGAAATTAGTAATTCTTCATAAAAAGTACACCAACATGTTCGCCATCTGGAACGTGAAGAGCCTTCAGTTGAAGGTGCCGTAAGAAAGACCCTTGGCGTGATATAAGACCTGCAACTGCGTTCTGACAAGCAAGCTGTGTTGTACAATGCATTGGCCAGTGGGCTGGAGCAAAAAAGTCTGGACTGTTGTCCATATTAGAAAACTACAAGATAAAAAAAGTCACCAACTTAGATTTGTTCCACTTATTGAAGAGTGCGGAAAATTGAAGTTTGATAAAGTTTGCATGCTCTGGATTACGGCAAGGGCGAAGGTAGACTGAAGGAACAAGTCAGGTGAGGACCAAAGAGTGGCTACTAACCTTGCTCCATTGAAATATACAAGGAAAGTATTAAGCCCATTCCCTTTTGAGCTTGATCCAGAGTAAGTTGCGCAAAGTGAAGAAGATCTCTCATAGAATAACCCCATTCAGAAAGAGATTGCATGTGGGTGCTCACATTAGTATGAAATTCCGCCATGGTTGAGGGAATTTCAGAGCCTTCATACTATGAGATCATCTCTTAAGAGAAAGAAAGTACAGTACCAGGAATACCAATTGAGTTCAAAATCTGAATTGTGTCTTCTGAAGAAGCTTGCATGGGGGGAACGAAGATCTCAATTCCTCTGTTCCGCATTGCTCGTGATACTTCTCCATTTCGGGGATCCATTGTGAAGAATATCCTGAACCTACTGTGAGGGCGGACCTCCTTGATTTTCCCATCTGCAAGAACACCACGCTCAGTTACACTTAAAACTCCATTTGGTTCCAAAACTGGGAAATACAAGTCCGTTAAATGCTTATGGAGATTATTGATTACAGACCTGAGTTCAAACGATCCAGAACTGTTGGGTTACAGAAGTTCACATTATCAATCAGAACCCATTCCCCACGTTCCATTGCCTTTTTTTTTTGTGGGTAACTAAATGTACTCTTGAATTGAACAAAATCTACCTGTATCAACAACCCATCTATCCATTCAAATCTTCCTGAGAGCTGCAGAGTTTGTACTGATGACAAGTAATTGGAAAGTGCCGTTCTTGCTGAGATGACCCTGTCCTGTTCAATGGGCAGACCCAATTTTAAAAGTGTGTCAATATGCTTCATAAGGTTCTCAAGTGCAGATTGTTGTTCAGGATCGAGCATTGGGGATCTTCACAAAATGAGGCTGAAGTTTAGAAGAAATGCACTACCTATTGTGGAACTTTTCTCTAAAAGAAAATGCAGCCCAGTGGTCTTGAAGCTGTTGTAGGGCAGAAAGACAATACCCAGTGGGGTCACATGACTGGTCTTTGCTGCGAGCAAACAGTGTAACACTACAACTGTGTACAAGATCCTGTATAAGTGATATTGTGCGCTTTTTGTGTCTGTGTACATCCACCTGTTCGTACCCACCTTAAAGGCTGTTAAGTGCGGAGGATAGAGTCCTGTGTACACACCAAGCAGTTCCATTGTATCAACAGAACTATTCATACTAAATTCGTGTAGTCTATTCCCTGTGAGAACAGAAAGGAGTCGCACAAGTGAAGTCTTTCCAGATGCTGTTGGTCCGACAAGGATTGTCAACCAACCCATTTCTATGCACTAATAAAAGTTCTTTAGTTGAGGCAAGAGAAATAGTAAGTTTTACTTTCATAATGTGTTGCAGAGGGGAAGTGAAACTTTGGAGTAATTCCAAGTTGCTCCTGGTAAGAAAGGAGGGTAAAGGATCACTTCTCATCAGCCAGGAATGTCCTACCTGAGTTTGTTAACGGCAATCATTGCAGTCTCAAATATACCTGAAAAATTGAAGGGGACAAGTAGTTGTCTAGTCTGTTATCGAGATGTGGGAAGCAACCCATTATTTTTTTGTACAGCTCTCTTGCTTGTTTCTTATCCTCTTCTGTTCGGAGGCGAGAAATGAAAACTAACTCCACATATTGTGCATAATCCCAAGGAGTGGGTGACATTTTTTCTCTTTGTCGTTGTACCGGCTTTGTGAGACAGTCACACCAACGGAAAAGATCTCGAAGGTTAAACTCCCATGGGCCTCCAGTCCTATTGGAATTAAATGCATGTAAATGGGGAGCACCGAAAAACCTGCCAAAAAGGCCTTTGTCACATACAGAAATAGATAATTCTGCTGTAAATTGTATCATTTTGGCTAGAACATGGGGCTCAATTTGTGGGTACATGGCTGCAGTAATGATGGACATATCTGACACACCAAGTTTATCAATAAAAACCTTTCAGCTCTTTAGGTGAGTGCTTCAATGGAACTAGAATACCTGGGTAAATCTATTTAAGAAAGATTTTGGGAGACCCTTCCGTCCACCTCCTTGATTAGTTGGGTTCTAAAAGAAAAAAGTCAGCTAGGGTGATTAACAAAGGTGTTTGGAACCTGGCATGCAAATATTCTGAATTCTCCCAGGCAATGGAAAGTCCGGTCAATCTCTGGGATGTAAATGCTTGTCCTGTGGTCAAGGCATGAGTTCAAGCCCTCCAGTACTGCCTGTGAGGCCAAGTTCAATTCATCCAACAAAACCCAATGTCCTTCCTGGTACGTGGGAGTGGAGATTACAATGAAACAAGGTGTTACCTTTAAGGCACGAAGGAAGACACCATCCCTCCAAGAGAATTCCCCTCCCATTCCATCTTCAGTTGGCAGATCGGCACCCACCAAATCACTCATATCTGTGTGTTCTGATAGATTTATCCTTGTAAATTTGTGTCCTGATGCCGCTGCAAGTGCCGAAACCAGACTTGTCTTGCCAACACCAGGGCTTCCCTCCTATAGTTGTGTTTAGAGGGAAAAGGGGATGGCACAGCAGACGAACCAGAAGAATTGCTCTAGGCAGCTGAAGAGCCCGCACCATTCTTAAAGAATTTCGGGCGGTTGTGGGAGCACCGAAAATATACTGTGGTGAAGTCACGGAAATGGCACCATTTTGTATTGCAAATGGGCCGATCACAAGATGTGTTCCAGTATTGTGCACAGAAATTGTACTTTCCACCAGAGAATCTGTTGATGTCATCAAGGACACAACCTTTGTGTCTTGTAGAAGGGAATCTGTTTAATCCAGTGAGTTCAAATTATCAGTAGGCAATAACACACCGCGTAAGAAACCAAGGCAGTCATTCCTTAACTTGTGAGCAGCTTCTTCATGAAGTCCAAGACTTATCCCGACGCCATCAAGTAGTACCTGGAAGGAAAATGTTACCCAAAAAAAGAGAGAACGAAGACTCTACTAGACAGGCCCCATTTATAAATGACTGATAGGGGGATAATGTTTTTTTGGCAATGACACTGGTGTTCATGAAGTCAACCCAACCAAGAACATCACGAATGCTCATAACTTGCTGGTTTCTCTGTGATGTGCTTAGGAGAATAGGTCTTTAGGTAACACCCACCTGCTTTGCAGAAAACCACATCACAAAGTTGATAATATGGGGGACAAAGTCCGTGAGAGACGCATGTATTCTGGACTGGATTATATGCGCCTACATATCCTTGAGAAAAAGAAGCAAAGTGTGGCTATGCACATAATCAACAACAGGATCTAACTGTGGTACCCAAATTTCTGTAAATCGGTTTCTCATAGCAGGTGAAAGTTCTCTGGTGTGCTCTAAGATTAAGACCACAACCAAGAAACTACTACCTTTTCCCATAATCGCCTCCGGGATTCATGGTGGCAACAATTTGGAAAGCGGGGTTCGCATACAACTCTTCATAGAATGTTGCATTCTACAGTACCCAGTTGATGAGGGCAACAAAGATCTTAGAGATAACCTTTTCTGCCAATACCAACAATCTTGAAGGTTCCAGTACACTATTCAATCTTTCTAGAACTGCATCCTCTGTGCTCTTTGAGCCAATAAAACAAAAAAAAAGAAAAGAAAAAATACCTGCAAGGGATATTTCATCGAGAAGCAGGACACTCCCATCTTTCATTGCTTTTACAAGGGGCCCGTCACACCACTCAAAGAGGGTATTGTACTTCGTATGTAAATCAGAAATGATTTTCAGTGATGTCTATGAACAGTGAAACCAAGTGAAGACTATTGAAGAAAACCTTATAAAGATCGCTCTTCTGGGCTACTGGCTCAACAACTTTAGAAAACCAGGACATTAGCTCAGAAATTTGCAATTCTTGGTTGTCAGGTGGTGGCTAGAAATAGGTTTTAAACATAACTTACAATCGTTATACCTCAATCCCTATCGAAGAGCTCAACTCCAAAACGTTGGAATGTAGTGAAGATGCTGTCTGACTGTGACTTCGCACAGGTCTCAATCCACCTAGGAAGTCAGCGGTTTCTGTGTGCTGGTGGCAGTTTACCATATACAGTGCAGAGTGGGCAAGTTCGGCCCACACTTGACATACTGTAGTTTTGGCACTTCCTGTAACACCCACAAGTAGCACAGGTTCCTTTTACCAACCCCATTCTTAGATGAAGGTAATTTATTTTTAATTAATAATATCCTGTGGCTCACCTTGTGGGAAAAGCACTTATTCAATAAAGTAAACAGTCGCTGCATGCTTGGTGTCCAAACAATTTGATCAAAGATTGGAGTTTGGCCAGTCAAATTGCTATTAGACTTCTCAATAGAAGCTTGTGTCATTGCATGCACAGATGATGCTGTGGCAGATGCAAATATTGACTCCACATTGATTTCAACTTTCATGTATTTCTCAAGTGCTTGTTTTATCACAAGCTTGTCCTCTGGTTTACGGAGTCTTTCAGCTAGAAGGCAATAACCTTCTTCTGCCAACTCCTGTAGACTAGAGGGGTGGCGTTGTGCCCAACGGAAGAGATCACTTAAAGATGTTAAATAGAGACAAGACAAAAGAAATGAGTACCGGAGAGTGACAAATGCATGCTTCCCTGAGAAAACTTCTGAAACAGTTCGATTTCGTTGAAGCTCTTTCATTACAGACACAATTTTTGCACTGTAGGAAGGAGGAATAATACACCGCCTTGTTAGAATTGTCTCAAGCTCTGGATCTGGTATCTCCTCGATATGAAGTTCTAAAAACCTATTTCTAAAGGCTCTGGATAAAACCTATTCAGGTATTATTATTTTCAAGGCTTTTGGTGTGGGTTGTGTTAACCTTTCTTCCACCATACAACCCTGGCGGGTTTTGGGTGGCAAATAGCATAAACTGTGGGTGTGGTGTCACAACTTCTTGAGTCTCTGGAATGAATAGTTCACGGTTTGTATCTAGAAGTCTATTCAGGGCCTCAAGAACCTCACTTGGAGCCAAATTGAGTTCATCAAGTACAACCCAATAACCCTTGCAACAATTTAGAGAGAGAAAAGGGTAACACTACTACCTTTCTCACAGCTTCCACAAGAATTCCTTCTTGGAAAACAAGTTTGCCTGTTTCAGTACCAACATATCTGTTTCACAAATGTAAAGGATAAGCCCAAGATACATAGATACACACGAGCCAAAGTACTCCTGCACATCAGTGTGCTCATGGTTGTTTATACGTACAAACCTGTTCAACATTAATGTTTCAGGGCAAAAAGAATTAGGCACACTTATGTCCTGTGCACTGTGCTATGTATTCCACCATGGAAGTTTTTCCTGCGGATGTGGGCCCTTGTAAAAGAACTGGATACTTTCCCAATACTACAGCACGAGCAAGATTGCGTAGATTACTACGAATTGAGGGTGTTATGATGTAATTGGCAGGTGGCGTTATGGGTAAAGAACTTGTGGACCCATGTGGGAGCCAGAACCCCTCAAATTGTACAGCATTTAGCTGAGGTTTTGGTGGTGCATGTAAATGATTGTGGGTTATCCTTTTCATTTATTAGTTGAAAAAGATATGAAGTGCCAGTGTTACCCTTTGGGATCAAGCTTTGACAGAAGTAAATTTTCCATTGTGAGAAGGGATTGTTGATTCAGTTGTGTCAGGAAACTCATAGAAAATCCATCGTATCTAGTAGAAACTAAGGAAACCATAACTATGTGGAAGAATACAGTGCCCGATTGAAGCCATATTGGTGTGTCATGCACACGGTGTATTGTAAGGCACGGCACAGTGTCCGTAAACTATAGTCGGGTCGTTGATTGGCACCATCTGAATCAGTGTAAGAACTTGGACATGACCTAGAGAAAACCTGAAAGAGATGTGGAGGCAAGTTTCCGTGCTTCCAAGTAAAAAGAAACAATGGGCTCTACTGGGATGCGATGCACCAAAGTCTAATTGAAGTCAGAACAACAAATAATCAAGAATTCCTTTTACTCACTTTCAAGTACTCTTGAACCACTATTGTCAAGTCCTCAGATGCAACCATTTCGTCAATAAAGAGCTCTGTGAATCTGCTGCGTAACCCTGGAGGTAATTCTTTCTTTCCAACATCTGTTGGGGGATTCATGCATGCAAACAACCTGGTGGAGATTGTTTTAACTTTGTGGAAATGTTTTTCACTTCTTCTAACCTGAAGTTGGGATGTCGTGGAACAGGTTCAATGTTCCCGGCTTCTATCAACGTTAAGGAACCACCTTCCAGAAGGCCACTCAGACTCTGTAAACAAGTTAGTAAAAAGAGAGTGGTAGGAGGTGAACTTCTAACGTCTCAGTTGAGGCTAAGTTGATTTCATCCAATAGAAGCCACTCTCCATTCTTCACAGCTTTCACCAGAGCACCTTCAACAAAGGAGAATGCAAATTTGTTGTGGAGTTGGTCTCTTTTTAGCACAAAAGACTCCAACATATCAGCAAACTCTGCCCACTGCTTGCGCAGTTGAGGATTTATAGAAGCTCTGTTTGATGGAGTGCTTTCACTATGACTTCCACCACTTTTTTTTTTCCTGCTGGACTCAGTAGAGGTGGTTGGAGTTGGACTGTTTGCGGAATTCAACTTTTGACTCACAAGAAGGGAGACTTTTCTCATGTGTGATACAAAAGAGTTCCAGTCTTTATTGATGTATGTTGCTCGTATTCTGCAAAGAAAATCGGCGTTTGCCTTGGAAGAGTTATTTTGGGATCACATTGTAACTACACACCTGTCTGGAAAAGGTTTTTGGGAACAAGGTTTCAAATAAAGCCATTAATGGTTCACACAGGCGCTGCAGTTCCACAGGCCGAAATCCTCCCAGCAAGTCACTACTCTCTGTTTGTTCATTCAGATTCTAATCCCAAATTAGATTTTACAAGAGAAAAGGAATCAAAAGCAACCTGAACAACAAGTTTTTGATGTAATTGCTGAGCTAGGTGTTGGACTGTTGCAGTTTTCCCTGTTCCAGTCTCCCCAACAAGTAGCACAGGCTCACTGCGAGCAACACATGCAGCAATACGCTCCATAGTGCGCAGGACATGAGAAGTGTAGGCAAAAGGCAAGTTACCAGTTTGCCTACTTGGAGCATTAACCACAATGTCTTCAGGTGATGTAGAATCCATTGGAATGGGAATATTGGTGGAACTTTGGGTACTTGGGGGTACCCCAGGTGACACTGACCTTTTGACGCCCACTGGCTTGATATCACTGTCTGTACTTGGTGACCCAACTCTCCCTGGAGTGGCTGACCTATCCACAAGCTCCACATCCTTTGGGGTGCCACTAATAGGTTTTCCAGCTGTAAAACGGGACGATGTGCTGGACTCGCCACATAGAGCTAAGGGTAGAGTAACTCGTCCAATTGTGAGGCGACCCCCATTTGACTGAATTGGAGGCCGGTATAGAGTTGTGTAATAGGTGACACGGTCAGCAAACATCCCCCAGCAAGATGCCAGAGTGTTAACAAAGAATTCTCTGATATGTCCTTGAGGATAGACCATGCAGAAGCAGTCCACACCTTCTCTATTAAAATTGTGTTGGAAGAAAGTTGGAGGAAGGTCTCCACACACAGGAAAATGATTTCAGCAAGGTATGATGACAGAGGTGTTTCAGGTGTAAGTGTAGAAATTATCTGCGAATCTAATCGGGCATGAACACGCACAACCCACTTGAACAAGTCTCTGTAGGAGAGTTAAACACTTCTTTATCAGTCAAGAACCTGGAGGAGAAGTTTCTTGCAGCAATGGTGGGAATATTGCTAGATACAATCTGTGAATTTTGGGCAGGTGTTCCCACTGGTTCTTGTTTTCCAGTCTGAGAAAGAGCATTGAAAGTAGCTGGGAAACAATTACACAAAGAAACAAGAGCAAACTATTGTTCTACCTATAAATCTTGGAGTGAGGGTCCATAGACTAGGCCACTTAATATTAATGATCCTTGAGAGTTCACTGGAAGATAATGTATTGACAACCACACGGGTCCACATGCCTCCTAAAAGGGCTCCTCCTGTGGACTGCCTTCCTGCAAGGAGACCACCATCAGGTCCACGTGTGAGAGTTCTTGTAGCGAACAACTGAAATCCTGGTTGTGCCTCACACATCTAACATAGTTTAGGGATCAACATCTTGTAGAGCAGAGAAACCTCGCCTCTCCCAGGTATAAAAAGCCACCGAGTTTCTAAAATTGGCAGCAAAACAGACTGGACGTCATGTGGAGCGAGATCTGACAAAACTTTTAGTAGTCTATAATAGAAACAATGGTAGAACTCACCAATATCTTCAATCAGTATCCACATACCCTCTTGAACAGCCTATTCATGTCAGCCAAAGTTAGATGGGTACTTCCAGACCTGTGTAAGGGGACCAGGTTGCCATTTAAATTCACTTGGTATATCGGTTGCAATGTAACTTCCTAGAAGGGTTTTGGCATCAGCTTGGTCACCCAGGTGAACTTTTATCATATCTGCACATGAGAGAAAACAAGTAAGCTCGTGTCTTGGGGCAATGCCAAACCATTGTTTCCTGTTAAGGCAGCCATAAATTCTACTAGGGATGTTTTCCCTGCACCAGTTGGGCCTTCCAGCAGGACTGGTGACCCTTGGCTGATTGCAAGTGCAAGTGCGTGTAGGTTGCTCATTGTTGTTTGAGTTGAAACAAACTTTGGCTGAGTACTTTCAGAGCTGAGTTTTGTTCTAGATTTGGTTGGAAGAAGGACTCCACAAACTTCTGTCAACTGACTCACAAGATCTTCTGTCCCAGCACACCAAGTATGACAACAGGGTGAACATTCCACCATTGTGGACAAGGGTGTAAGTTTGTCACTCATTGAAGTTACTGCTGAGTGTGCCTGGCACAAAACAGTTCCACAAAGCTGACTGCTCTCTGACGTGAATGGTAATGCTCTGTCCAATGCTTTCTGTTCTGTTCCCAGGACATAGTTGCATGTCTCCAATGGGGTTTGAATGGGGGTGTGCATTGACCAAGAGTGGCACAAAATGTTGTTGCACAAGGATTGAATTTGAGGTGAAGCAGAAAGTGAGAGCAAGTGACACAAACGCTGGTAATTTGGAATACTGGTGAGAAACATGGGATTCCCAAGATCAATAAAACGCAGAATGAATGTTAATTGTCTGATAAGGGTTTGCTCCTGCTTGTACGTAAGTTCTATGGTGGAATTTCGGTACTGTACATCAGCATTGTCTGTGATACTGATTGGAAACTGATGAAGAAACGCCAATGCCAAACTACAAAGGGAGGAAGGGGAAAAAAAAAAAACGTAAACAGAGCTTTTGCTTGTATGTTGACGAAGTACTTGGTTAAATGAGGTGACAAATACAACAAATGACTCAACATGTCATATACATCGTCGTTTGTGAGACTTGAAGGGGAGCTATTTCCAACAAGTTTCTGGGAGAGATATTAATTTAGTTCGTGTAAACGACAGTGTACCTGGTGAATGTGTAGCACCCTCATAGCTAAGTCCAAATGTAATGGTCGGGTAGACCGAGCCACATGTAGGGTGAATTTTGGATTTGCAAGGTGTTGTGCCAGTTCGTTTAAAACCTGGATGGATATCACAAAATAACTACATGAGGGGAAAAAAAAAAAGTCAACAAGTGAAAACCTGTTGCCTATCAGCAGCAGTCCAATCTCTGGTCTAGAGGGCATTAATTAAATAATTTTTTTAAAAAGTCATCAACGAAAATAGGGGAAAAAAACCCAAAAATCAAAAACATACCCCCGAAATAAGAGACCGAGAGTATGTGTCCACGGGTACGCCTTTTTCTATCAAGTTGGACAGAGTTTTCTTCAAATCAACCCTCAATGGCAACCACCACGAGCCACCCGTAGCATCTGGATTATGGGAGCAATCTGCTGTAGACTTCGTGGCACTCGCGGCACTCATCGCCTCCCGGTAGCGTACGGCGAGAATTAATGTTTTGTTCCTTATTTGCCGAGGAGGGGCAGTTGCTTCTCGGCAAGAAATTGCAGATCTGCTCCGAATTCCGAATGAAACGGTTTCCTTCGGCTTTGCTGAGATTCAAGGATTCTGACAGTCAACTGGAATCATTCCGCCTCCAAACTTGGGAGTGGCAACGAGCCACAAAACTAGCGCTCATCTTAGACAATAATCCCCCTTCCTTCTCCAGCGAGGGTGGAACAACAGCAAGGAAAACAAAACAACAAAATAAAAACGATGGGGTGCGGAAAGAGCAAGCCGCTGGAGCAACGAGTAATGATGGTTGGGTGAGCAACAAAACGAAGAAAAAATATTCTCTCACAACGACCATCAATCACACGCAGTCCCTAAACGGCGCCACACTCAGTCAATAGGGACCCCACTCTTTATCAAACTTCTCTCTTTCTTGTTTGCGTTTTTTTGCATTGCCTCTGACAACAGCCATCAAATTTTCAACGAAACTAAGTTAACTAGGCTTGACTCTGCTGGTAAGACAACTGTACTTCATAGATTGCACAAGTGTGACCATTTTCACACTTAGAACGAAATGTCCTTCTAAAACTTCTTTTGCACAGAGGGGAGAGGGTGGACACAGAACCAACACTTGGATTTGTACCTACCCCTAACAGACACTTCAAAATTAACTTGTAATATTAGAACGTGGAAGTAATTGAACACACTGGTGCCAAGGTTTCTCCTTTGATTGCTTTTTTCCACCCTCCTAACCTGAGGATCTTACAGCTCACGATATGGGATCTTGGTGGTCAAGAAAAAGTATACTTTGTTAATTGACGTTATTTAATTAATTATTATATTATATCATTGCTACGAAAATGCCAAATTGACATAATTAATTATGCCATCGCGATACTAATTTTCTTCACTTTTGCAATTAAACCAAACCCGTAGATCCGGCCCTGCTGGCGAGAGTACTTTATGCTGGCCAACGGTGTCATATTCGTAGTCGACGCATCCGAGCCGTCTAGGTTCAAAGAAGCCACCAACGAGCTCACCAAGATCATGCAGGCGCCGTCACTCAAGACCGCACCTCTGCTGGTCTTCGCCAACAAGCAGGACAACCCTGGGGCCGTTACGGCCGACCAGCTGCGCACAGATCTGGGCCTGGACGACCTGGCAACTGGCAGGCCATATTTGGTGCAGCAGGCAAATGCGAGGGATGGTGTGGGATTATGGGAGGGCATGGAGTGGCTCATTGATAGACTTAAAGATGCCCAGGCGAAGTCTTGAGATCCCTGGCCAGGGCAATAAGTAGCAATCCTCATTTCCATGTATCAAACAAACAACCCAACAAAACAAACTTAAATTGTATGGAAAGAAAAAACAAGTTTGTCTAACATCAATTCGTCTCAACACGGCTCCTTTCTTGCTTTTCTTCCTCTCCGCGACTTGATAGAAGAAAAACAATTGCTTTCTCAGTGTATATATTTAGCTCCTCAGAGATCCGATGATTTGTCTTTCCAGAAAAGAAAGGCAAAATCAAGAAAAAATCATAACCCCAACATGACGCTCGACCCGGACCAGTACCATTAGTGCGTGTTCTGCGTCTTCTGTGTTGTCATTTCATTCCTATACTTTTCTATTACTGATGCACGTGTTTTTACTCTTGAAGCAAGTTGTTGATATTAGGTATGCTGTTGTTTTTCTTTTTTCCCCCTCCTTGTACGATTGCTTATTGCTGTACGTTTATGAAGGTGATTCGGGTGTAGGAAAAAGTATACTTCTTTCACTCTTTTGCATTTAACACACACTCCACTTGTGGAACTATTTCCTTAACTCACGTTATTTGTGCTGTTGAAGCTAGTTTGATGTTTAAAGTGGTGGTAAGCATGCATCCATCCCAATTTTTCACCTGGAAACATTTTGTGGTAGGATAATAATTTTTTTGAGGAGCCTCCAGAATTAGCCGGTGTGTCATTTCTTTGTGTTGCAATTTCCCTCATTTTCCCCCAAAAAGGAGTCGACTTTGTATTATCCCAGAAGTCGAATTTATTCCACCTTACTAAACATTTAGAAAACGAAAGATGTAACTGTTGGTGCAGACTTAGTGCGACTTGATATAGTTTGCATATTCCTTAAACAACTTTTTTCCTTTGTAATGCCACCTTAGTGGGATACTGCCGGACAAGAGAGATTTAGAACTATTACAAGCTCTTGTATTATCACCAATTTTCTTAATAACTTTAACTCATTTAAGATTACAAAAACGCTCATGGAGTGATTGTTATGTAGTGAGTCACCCTCTTTCTTTTCTGGGAGAGGGTGGAAGAAAGCAAAACACCACAATTACGCATTACACTCAAACTGATTAGTGTGTTAGTGATGCGACAGATCAACAGTCCTTTGAGAATGTCAAGCAATGGGCTACTGACATACACCATTACGCCAGTGAGGCTGTAAAAATTCTTGTAGCAAATAAGGTTGAAAGGCTTTTACCCACACTTGTAATTGACAGTAGCGCAGTCTGATTTAACCCCAGTTGTTGATAAAGCCGTAGCTCAGCAATTTGCAGATGATTGGAGTTACATGTCTTTCATGTGTGTCCTGCCTCTAAGCCTTGAGGCTTTCTAACTCACAAGGCAGGGAAATAAGCTGTAAGACTGGAGCAAACGTTAATGAGGTACTCAACAGTGTAGCTTCCAATATACATTCCAAGTACTTAGATACCTCCACTTGTTTCCAACGCTAATTGTTTCCAAGGTGGGGAAACAAGCCACCTTCGGAGTCACCCAAAGACACCATCAAGCTTGATGGAAAGGACAAGAAGAAAAAAGACAAGAATGGCGGTGGCGGTTGTTGTAACTGAATAAAAACAAACCTTGTAAAAAAGTCTCTGTCAATTAAACTTGTTGGGATTGGGGGATAAAATCCCTGATAGTATTAATTCGTTGACTTTTTGGCCTTCTTGCCCTTCTTCTTCTTGGATTGTGTTGGCGCTGCAGGTGTTGCTCCTTTGGGTTCTGTAGTTGCTTCTTTCGTGACTGCGGGTGATGTGGCTACCGGCTTTGTGGTGGCTTCCACAGGCTTGGGTGCTGGCGTAGTGGTTGTAGTGGACTCTGGTTTGGGTTTTGGTACTGTTGGTGTTGCCTGTGGTGGCGTTGCTGTTGTCACTGGGGTTGCGGTAGGTGCTGGTGTTGCAGGTGAAGGAGCTGGATTAGGCTTGGGTGCGGTGATTGTTTCTGGTTGTGCGGCTGGCTTGGGGCTTTCGGAAGTCTGCTCTGCTGGGTTAGGTGTGTTTGCGGACTTCTTCTTTGGCTTCTTTTTTTTGCCACTGAATTGGAAATATTAGCGAAACGACTAATAATTGGAAGCCAAACCCTGTTGGAGGCAACTGAGCAGGTTCTTTGGTTGTCTCGGAAGATTTCACTACACTGGCGGGTTCGGGTACAGCTTTTTCAACATGGGTGGCACTTGGGGCCGACGAGGGAGTTGGAGTAGTGGGAGTGGGTTTAGTTTCTGCCAGTGGTCTATGGATAATAAATTTGGGTGCATTTGTAAAACTCGAACCTTGGGTCCACTTTCTGATTTTCCTCACTTTTTCTTGGTTCCTCTATGCCTTGCTCCTCACTTCTTTTACGTTGCTGGGCAAACTCGTCACGTGGCCTGTAAGCATACCATTAAACAAATCATTCATAAGTAACATTACATACTTGCCAGATCCAAACAAGTTGACCTGACTGCGTTTAGTGGTGGATGCCTCTGGAACAGCAGGAGAGGGTGGTGCTTCTGTGGAAGTAGTAGATGAGACACCGGCACTGCGCTTGTATCTGAAATATTGATTAGCCAGGTATTTCATTTCTACATCCTTCACCGTTCACGCTGGAAGTTTTGTGCCTTTTCAGACATATAATTTGGATCCTCAATTTCTTTCTTTGGTGCACTGTTTGATTCTTATTATTATTTTTACTGTTACAAGTCACAAAAACCTTGCCGCATTGTCAACTGCATTGTTTACGGCAGTGTTTACTTGACATTTATTAGAGACTAGTCACTGACTATTTGGACAAGTAAACCTGGATTTGGACTTGTTTTGTTAAACACAGTCTCTGAGGGTGGGGGCAGGCTTGTTGCTTCGTCTCGGAATTGCCGGTTCCTGAATTAGATTTATTGCACAGAAGGTTAGTGAATTAAGCTACCTTCCCCACTCGTTATTGCCGAATCTGGGTTGAGAGTCAAAAGAACGTGGGGGAAAACCTCTACCAGTGCCATATGCTCGACCAGAATTATAATTATCTCCTTGGTTTAGTGTACTTCTACAAAAAGTAGTACTTACTTCTTGGAGGATCAGCCACATCCACAGACAAGGTTCTACCTCCAAGGTTCTTTTAAGCCAAAGCATAAGCAGACAAAGCCAAAAAGGGCAGCATACACACCTGTCCATTCTTTTCCAAGGCTTTTTGGAGAGATTCTAAATCATCAAATTGAACATAGCCAAACCCCTTGGACTTCCCATCACGCTTAACCAAGAGGGCACTGCGAACCTGGCGCATTTAAGAAAAGAGAAAATGAAGATGAAAATGAAAATGAAGCTGAAGCTGAAGCTGAAGCTTACCTTGCAATCTCCCCGGAAAACATCTTCCAAATCAACATCTTCAAAATCATTGAAAGGTAGGTTTCCAACAAAGGCTCGATATGGAGGATTGGTTGGCAAAGGATTTCTAAAAATGTTAGAAAGTAGTTTTACTCCAGAGGATACTTTTCTCGAGGGGGTCTCGGCTCTCTTGGCTCTCTGTACGAGTCACCAGATCTAAAAGATTCACCACCATTACGATAACCACCCCTACGTGAGTCTCCATATTGTCGGGAGTCGGGTCCTCTTGGATCTCTGCCCATTTCATAATTCCTGTTCCTGAAGTCAGGCTGAGGTCTATCCTCTGGTTCACTCCTTGGTGGCATTGTGGCAACTGGAGGTGGTGGGTTATGCACCTCTGGTACTTGGGGCCTTAAGAATGTAAATTATTGAGGAATACTTCTAAATAAAAAATATTACGGTGGGGCTGGAGGCTCGTTTCGTTTAGCCTGAGAAAGGTAAGAAAGGTTACAAAGTAACGAGTGAGAGTCGACCTTGGACTTATGACCAAGCTGGGGGAAAGCTGATGTGTCAAGTCCTTGAAGAATCTGAGCCCAACAACAACCAAAAAAAAACATGAATGAGGCATACCACCAGGGCCCGATTTCGAGCCTTGAGTCTGCGCACCTCTTCCCCACGGATTCACGGCTGGCAACACGCACGATTAGGTCGGTTTTTTCCCGCAGAGAGATCCCCGCGGCGTCAACAAAAATAAAACACAAGCAATACCCGCAGCGGCCTGATCTCTCTCTACAGCATCTGCCCAAGATTGACCCGGGTCCATTTCGAAAAACGCCTGCTGTTGGTGACGCATCTCTCCCCCGCACTACCGCTGCACGGCAACAAAAGCCAAGGAAAAAATAAAAGAATGAATGGAATGCGCCTCCAATCAAGATCTGCCGCACTATCGATGTGCAATTGATATTTTTTTTCTAAAGGATTTTGACGGGGACTAGTGTCACGTTGTGCTGTGTGAGTGGTGATTGTAGAAAATAGAATTTGGGGTATTTTTCTAAGTTAAGGGACAAGTGTTGGTGCAGATGCAAACATCCCAGAGAACATGAGGTAAGCAACCACAAATGTCAAGAGATAATCAAAGGTGGATCCAATTAAATAGAGCAGAACAAGGCGGCCTGATTTGAGTTGGCTGACCATTTTTGATATATCACAGCTGAGCCCAATTGCCACAAAGGCACATAGGAAAAACCATGAGCTCATCAGTTTAACAGAGTTTATTGCCCAAACGACAAGGTAGTCGTTAAACACTATTTTGCAGAGTGGTTAGGAAATAAGGGATGTATTATGTGAAGTGGTTGCGTACTCAAAACAGGTGGCTCCACATAAGATACAAGTAAAGAAATGATCAAAAATCCCAACAGGAATTTTGGAAAGCCAACCCATAGCTTCTGAAGCAACTGTCTAATGGATATATGCACTCTGTGTTTGCTTATCAGGGGGTCTTCTTCTGTGGCATCCGTTCCATTGGGTTTCTCATCTCTACCAGTCCAAACCCAATAAACAAACACAGCTGCAGTGATAAATCCTTGATGAAGATTCAGTGAGGGAAAGTTGTTGGGGAAAAAGTCGCACCAATAAGGCTGTTTTGTATCATCTTCACTAAGCTTGCAACCTGGAGACATGGAAAGCTGATACTCTGTGAAGCTACAAGAACAGCCCATGTAGCATCGAGGGAGCCACCAAACCATGCTCCTGCCACTTGTTCTGACATGTGGACCAACTTGCAAAAACGACTTGACATTTATCAGCTAGCAAAGAGATGCGTTTTACACACGGTAAGAGAATCATCATAGGGATATTCCCAAGTGTGAGAATGGAGACAATGAGTGTCATATCAGACTTACTGGCTTTAACCACAGGGGATACAGCGATACACGCACTATTTCCGCAAACAGCAACACCTGCTGGTGTGAATAATGCATTAGACCTGACACCACATACCGCAAGACATGCACATGCTCAGATGTGGTGCAACAGGACGGAAAAAGGGAAGTCTGGATACAATCCAAGTAAAGGAAAGAACCACTAGCGTCACGGGCCAGCTAACAACAATCCCTAAAAGTGATGAGTGCCACACCAATAGCAGTGTAATGTACCTGGCAAACCCAACCGTAATAATGACTGAAAGTGAACGGCCATGAGAACAAGCCCACACTGATATGAATTAAAGAGGGAGCACAGGCTCTTGCAACAAGACCTTGATAAAGAACTCTGCTTTCAGTGAAACCATTCTCAAAAAGGGTGGAAGACGATCTCCCAACAAATTAGCAATCACAATTCCGCATAGTAGTGACCACACTGTGCAATCCAGCCCAAACCTGTGTTAGGAATGGAACATAATTAACCACAACAAGGAAAATCAGTGAGAAAAATAATAAAAAAATAAAAATAAAGGAAGCGAACGTGTAAAAGCCACTCCAAGTTCCCAATATAGCACAACAAGTAGCCAAAGTAAAAACCACCACAAGCCCAAAAGAATAAGTCCTCAGGGTCTTGGCTTCCGCGTCTTCGCCTTGGACCTTAGCGGAGACGTGCCGGGCCAACGTCAAGCTGCCGACTATGAAGCCGCCCACGCAAAGCACCCCCACCACACTTATGGGTGCCAGTAGCCACGCGCCCAGGTTCTGAAGCGTGGACCACTGCGGGGGCGTCAGCCACACCCCCTGCAGCGCACTTATGGGAGCGACGGCGGCCACCAACGTGATCAAAGCCCACGCCGTGAGTCCAATGTAGCACGGCATCCATTCTTCAGTCAAAAGAGTCTTCCACTTCATGTCTCTGGGCAACAGCGGCACAATGTGTGTCAATTTGCAATCACGCTGCGGGAATGAAATGTGCTGTTTGATTTTTTTTTCCTTGTTCAAAGGTGTTCATCGTACAATTGAAATTGCAACTGTTCCTGGGTTATGGGCTCAGGTGGAGGTGGAGTTGCGTGTTGTTTTGCTGAAAGAACATAGGCCTCTATGTAGTGAAGTGTCAGGACAAGTGCCCACAGGACAAGCAAAAGCAGAAGAGAGTAGAAGAACAAAAGTGGAGTTGTGGAGGTGGTCAGGAACTGGTATGGGAACCCATGGCTGTGATACATGTACCAAAGCATTACAACGACCAAGTAGCCTATTACCAGAATGACCTATGTATAGTTAGCATTATGCTCGTGTGTTTATTGTGCAAAGAATTGGGGAGAACACCAGAGTCACAGAATCAGCAAATACAGACCCTGTTTCTGCAGTCTTATGCCAAACATAAATCCCAAACTCTGCAACCACCAAAACAGGACATAGTAGATGTTGTAAAAGGTTCTTCCATACAATCAATGAGCCACTCCAAACGCTCTCTGGATCCATCACAGTCAACCCCTGGGAAGAAGGTTCACAATGAGAAGCTAAGAGAAATAACTTTACCCAAAAAGCAATCATTATGAAAATATTGAAGGCAGTTGCCAGCCTGAGCATACTCTCCTCGACCCTCATTTCTCCCACAATTTTGTGTGGCAATATGCTCCTGCCCACTAGTACAACAACCGCCATGACATTAGCCCATGTTGTCCTTTTGGAAAAGTGACCAAATCTCACGTTGAAACCCAAGAGACACACAAAAACTGGATCTCAATTCCATCAATTGCCAGCACGATAACCGCGCCAATTGCTCCCATCATTCTCACTATCATCCACCACTGTGCTCGACCAGTGTGAAAGCGCCAAAACGCCATTGCTTTTTAGAGAGAACAGGGAGGAAGGAGATCCAGAGGGTTTAATAAGGTTGGAGGCAAGTAGTGTCTAGAAGATGACATAATTGACAGCTACCAAAGTGCTTTTCGCCACCTCGCTGCCAACCAATTGTGTGAATAAAATAATCACCAGACCGGAAGGCACTTAAACTACATTCGTTCAGGATCGACGGTGTTTATTTTGTGCACCCACGGTTTTTCTGTTTTGTTGTTGTGGTCCAAACCAGAAACAAAAAACCAATCATCAAAAATCCAGGGACTTGTTTTCCGCAAATTGTGGTTGGTGAAAGTTGAAGTTGCTTGCATTGCTTGCTATTTACTCTATTCCTTGCATGCGGTTGGATTCTGCAGACTGGCGCTTCTCCAGTACCAGTTGTAGTGATTTTCGTGTTTGCAAAAATGTGCTTTCTATGACACAGGCCTCTGATTCCAGGAAGGCCGTGCAGGCTGTGAGCTCTTCTCTGTTTGGCTCTGTGTGGCTGTCACAAAAGTGCAGAGCCTGACACACCATGCTGATTGGTAGGGTTGGGTTGTATGACTTGCATAGGATGAGGAGAGTTTGTGATCGCATGTGTGGTATCATTTGGTTCATGAGGTATTTCCCGTGGTTGGGCACGGTACCTAAAAGCCTGGGGGTGGAGTTCATTTAGATGACTAGTAAATTAAGTGATAGAATGCACCCAAAGTACCTAAAAAACAGGCAGTAGTCATTCAGATTAACAGCTGAGACAACGGACAGTGCGTGAACAACAGCGGGGGCTGACATCAACTGAGGTGAAAGGTCGGCTATAACCTTGGTCATATCTGTGTATCACTAAGTCAAGGATATAAGGAATGTAAGGCAAACCAGTGGAGGATCTTCTTGAAGCGGTGAAGAGAACTCGGTAAGCAGCGAACTCCGCTTCATGCTGGCAATGACTAGCATGGACTTGATAGAGGTCAACAAGTTGCATCTGACACTGGTTGAACTCTCCCCAGTCATTCTGTGGGTGAAAAAAGTTAGATGACTTTTCTTTGCTCTTTGCTACTAACATTTTTCATGGCCAGTCTTGCATGAAGTTCATATACTTTGACGGTGAATACATTTTGAATATGTTGGACCATCAAGTCCTGTCTGATGCACTTCAGTTGCTCACATATGTAGGTGTAGTCAGGTGTGGAATGTGCGGGTGTTGCTGTAGATGCTGTTGTGTGGGCAGCGGCTGTTGTGGCAGCACTCCGAAGTTTTTGGAGAATCATTTTAAAGGATTGCTTGAGAACTCCCTCTGGTCGCACAGATGCGGGGTCAATGTCCTGTAAAGAAATTCACAACTTGTACTTGACATATTACATTATTTTCCAGTTTTATTATTAGTTAGGAGGGGGGAGGATATGTGGAGTGTAACTGAAGTTGTTCTCAGGTACTGTTTTTCTAAAGACTGTGATGTCCCAACAACCACAGGTGCCTCAGTTACATCATCAAACCCTACCACACCACTGGAACTACCACCCCACCCACTTCTATCAATTTGAATTGATGGATGTTTGTCGATATAGAAGCCATTGAATCTGTCTTTGATCTTTGAGGCTGTTGTTGTTGGTGAATTCTCGGGGTCTGGGTCATCAAAGCCAAACCTCAATTTTCTTTTTTTTCGGCGCTCGGTTTCTTCTGGTGTTTCCCTAAGTTGGCTTAGAAAAAAAATCTCCTCTGTTGCTGTGAGGCTTACCATTTTTTCTTTTTCGGTTTATCAATTTTATCTTGTTTGGCCAGCTTCTGAAAGGGTTTCATCCCTTTTCTGCTGAGAAAAGTTTCAATCTTGCTAGGGGAAGGTGATGGCGAAGATGGAGTTGAAGTGGCGGCATCCTGGGAATCAGTTGATTTGGTGCTCCCCGCTTTCCTACACATTCTTAGTAACCTTTTCCTCAATAAGAATGGTACACACAGTGTAGGTGTAGGCTCTTTGTCCCAATCGCGGGTCCACATGATTTTTTTTGTCAGAGCATCGGTAATAATGTGTTTGAGCTGAATTTCTGTTTCATTTCGTTGTTCATCAGTAGAACAGGCCTGTTCCAAAGTTAGGAGAATATGGGGAGGCCTGCAGCCAACCTGGAAACAACGTTCAACGAAAGCACGAAGTTTTGGAGGGAAGTGTTGTGAATCTTCCTTGCTTTCAGTATTTGCTGGTTTTTCTTTTTCTTTGTCTTTGTCTGGCTTAATCTTTGGTGTTATTGCCACCCTCATCCTGAAGCCCTTTAATAGTAAGGAAAGGCATAAACAAGAAAAAAAAGTCAGATACTCACGCAGCCTTGTGTTTTTGCTCAAGTAGCTGTAGTTGGATGGGTGTTAGCTGTGTGTTAGGTTGCTGTAAAACCATCCTAATTGTTTGTTGAGAGAATACATAAGCAAAAGGTGAACCCATACTGGTAATATGGCGAACTTCCGTATGCCCTGATAGAAAAAATAAGAACTAGGGGTTTGTGTTTGGGAAAAAAGAAGAGGGACCTACTGGTAATAATACGCTTGGAGGGATGCTGTGGCTTGCGCTGGAAACTGTTGTGATCGAGATGCCTGAGATACATCAGGTGTTGCAGGTTGTGTAACTATTGCAGGTGCGGCAGGAGAAGTATTAGGAAGAGTACTTGGGGAAGGTGTTGTCACATTCTGCGCGGCGTTGGTAGGTGTAGTTACTGCAGGCGTAGGAGTGGTGGTTTCGCCGCCGGGGGGTGTTTCAGCCGGGGTACCCGTCGAAGCGGCCGGCGTAGGTGATGGCGTGGATGATGTGTGCGTGGTACTAGTACTACTACTAGCCGTAGTCGCTTGCTGCGCAGCAGCCCCCCTGCACATACACAGACAAAAGAAATTAGAAAGGTAATATACATGAATAGTGACGAGAGAACCAAGGCCAGCCGACCATGGGCTGCTGCTGCTGCGAAACCGCGGCCGCCTGCTGCCCATAGTACCAATTATAGTACGCCGCGTACTGCTGCTGTTGCTGCTGCTGATACTGCAGTTGCTGCTGGTACTGCGCCGCCATCGCGGCCGTCGCGGGGCTCGCCGTGGGCGACTGGGCCGGCGAGAGAGGCGCCGCCGTGCTCGTGGCAGGAGATGTCGCAGCCGCAGTCGCCGGCGCCGCTGCGGGGGTCACTCCCTGCACCATTGGTCTCTGTTGCTGTTGCTGCTGTTGTGCGTAGGCTGCCCAGTACATGTTTTGTTGTTGCTGTTGAAACTGTTGCTGTTGTTGTTGTAGCTGGAGCTGCTGTTGTTGTTGTTGCTGCTGCTGCTGCTGTTGCTGTTGCTGTTGTTGTTGTTGGAGCTGTTGGGCGAAACCGTACCGAGAGGTGGTGGTGCCTATCGTGAAAGAAACACGGGTGGGTGGTGGTGGTTGCTGCGCGACGGGTGCCGCGGCAGCCGAAGTTGTCGCCACAGGTTGCATCACTTTGTATTGTATGTTTTGTTTTTTTTTCTTTTCTTTTCTTTCTTTTTCTTCTGATCTACAAGTAGATCAGCGGTTCTTTGGACCGACCGTACTCGTGGGCGCAGAGTACATGGTAAGGGTGGCACTTGCAGGTTCTGGCAGTGTCCGAGACTGCAAGGATGTAGATCCTGTTGATCACAATAACGAAAAAGGCAGGACCAAAGAAAAAAACGGTACAGGCTTTAAAAGCGACACCATCAGAAATGCGTCACTTGCATATGTTGGGGACAGTTGTTGGGAGGGATGTTGATGTAAACGTAGTAGTAGCGAAGACTCTGTGACGTAGGAACAACAGTGTTATGGCAATTAACATTACTGAATCGTTGATCAAGTATCAACGTTCTTGCAATGAGAGATCCAGCTAACAATTTACAGGTATTTATGACATGTCCTTTCTTTCTTTTTTTTTTATGATGAAGGACATGGAATACAGGAGTTGGGATATAACTGTAGTTTCATCCAGTGTTTCTAAGGTCTAAACGTGCAGTTCCCATTGGCAATGTACTAACAAATCTTTAGAATCCCCGATTTTTTCCCTTCTCAACTGTACCCCTCCAGCCAGCATTGTCCTGTGGCAAATACGTACACATTTTATTGGCAAACCTGGATTTATGGTACCCGTACTCCATAACTGGCGCCAAATGGGAGGTTCTTGTCACTACACAGTGTTGTGGGAGGTAGAGAGACTGCCCTCTACTGCACCACTTGACAAAACACTGACGTTAGATAGTCAGTGTTTTAGTGTGTAGGCTTCAGGGAATGTAAGCAGTGATGGAAAGACTTTTGTTGTGTAAACGAATTTAAGAAATGCCCAGTTGTGGGCTTACCCCCTCCTCACACACCCTCTCTCACTCTCAACACTTGATGGAAGAAAACAAAGACCCAGCGTTGCAACACCAAGTTTTTTCCCCAATCAAAAACTTTTTTAGTCTGTTCATGAACCCCAGCTTCTGAGCCCTGCCCCTTCCTTCTTGAGAGGAGTTGTAGCGAGGGTGTGGTGAAGTGCTGGCGCTGCTGCCAGTGATCCACCCACAATCACATGCGTGCAACCACCCTCCTCCGTGGTTTTGCGATAAAGTAGCCAAAAACAATATTTTTAACAGGCTTCTGCATCGGTACAGACACCAGAACAGTACTGAACAACGTAGCCAGTCTCAAGAAACCGGGTGACTTGTTGTTGTCCAGCTGGTTCCCTGTGTTTTGGTAAGAATCGCACCAGCTCACTATTATTTGTAGTAGTAGTAGTAGTTCTTGTTTTTTATCTTAAGAAACTTTCGTCTACTATTTACACCATGTGAGGAGGAACTAGGACATACTGTTGTGGGCACATATGCACCATAGGGGCATCCTTATCCGCTGGAGCACTGACATCTGGCAGAGCCGGGACATCCTCATACTTCCATTCCACCATCCAGACACCATTGTCCGGGGGAGGACAACAAGTGGGACGGGCCTCAGCCAACGGCCACACATCCCGATAAGCCGGATATATCAGGGTTGCATTGAGGGAACGGGCGTAGAAGTGGGTTGCATGGTTGCAGACAACTGGGTCATCAATGGCGGCTGAGGGAGTGAGGGAGGAAGGATGGAAGGAAGACGGGTTGTAATGGGATGGATAATGCGTGTTGTAAGTGTGGAGAAAGTTTACCTTGAATGAGGATAGGCTTATCCAGAGTATTCAGCCATCCTCCAACTTCGCCAGCATCCCAAATGATCTGGAGAGCATTAGCACTAAAAGAAAAAAACGTGAGAGAACCTGAAACACACTAAGCATAAGGCGTATGTCCCGTTGATCATAAAACAAGAAATTGATCATTATGGTATTGAAAATTTTGAACATTGAACTTCTTGGCAGTATAAGAGCAAATGGGGACCCTGCTACATTCGTAATTCCATGGTCCAACATGTCAGAAAGGGCAATATATGCTCCCCCAAGAATTCCACCTTCAGAATTTCCTTGAAAAGGTGTTAAAGTTTTGTGGAATTGGAAGAGTAAACCATAAAACCCAAATGCTGTTGGGTCAATTAAGGATTCCTCTGACACCTAATACCCAAACCCTAAACAATGCGTAAAGCTACATATTGAAGCATACTTGCAGTTCAGGTTCCCGAAGCATCTATATAATGTAAAGAAAAAAGGTATGGGGAAGATGCAGAATTGTGCAAACCTGATTTGTCATTAAATGGGTCATGAGGTTGGCATTTATAAAGGCTTGTTGTGTGCATTCAACAATGGAAACAAAATTGTCGGGATCGTTGAAGAGTATGTTCGAAAATACTAATAGATCAAGTCTTGAGAACCCATACCAGTCAACTGCATATGTTATCCACTGATTTCTGATGTCGGTGGGCATGTTTATCAGTAGCAAAAGAAATACTTGTAAGCAAGATCTCTAATCCAAGACGCCTGAATTTCCGATCGATCCACTATTAGATGTTAGTACAATAAATTGAAAAAGGAGTATACTTAGCATGCTGTGGCCATATTGCATGATAAAGGATGGAGAAGGATTAAGAAGAATACTGCAAGGCACTTCAATAAGGAATTGCACTTTTAGAGTTTCCCCTAGTGTCTGAATTGTCTGCTCACCAGGTCTGGAAATTAATCTTCCTCCACGATTTTTGGTAACAAACTTTGGTGCCTCAAAGAAACCTTTGGATAACCAGTTAACATTCAGTGCCTTGAAAGTGGATGTAGACCCCATATAGATTTTCCAATGTTTGACACGTTCGATTTGCACTCAGAGTTGTCGACACGTTCGATCGTGTATTGAAGAGAAGAATACAATGTTGCAGACTCTTGCAGCATTAGTTTTGCTCTTCCAAGACTATAGTCCTCACTGATCTATACTGGTGTTAGGGTTTCCAGCATCACTCAAGGCTATTATCGTACTGTTACAAAGTCCCAGGCAAGGAGTACTTCGTCGTCTGTCCACCCATCATCGTGCAAGAAAGCGAGAACCTGTGAATTCAGGTACTCCCACTCATCCCCAGTTTGATTTGTCATCACAGAATTGAAATGGGGGGATCTCAGAATTTGCTCACCAGAATTAGAAATCAGGCCGCGAATCCCCATCACATACCTGGAGTTTTTTATTTATTGTATGGTGCTAAAAGAGTGGACACCTTGTTCCATGACTAAGGGCTTGTGCAGGTTGAATGATAAGTAGCGGATGCTCCTCATCCATTCCATCAAGTTCAACCCAATGTGCAACTCTCTTTCGAGTTGTTGTGTCTATGAGTACAGTTGTAGCATTGGGGTCAGTGTAATTCTCTGGATTTGCAGCTGTGATTGTCCCATTTGTGGATACATCTTCAAAGAAGCAAAGCAGAGGACCAGTGGTGGAAAATCCATCCATCTCGTTGAAAACATCAACCCCGATATGACTGAAGTGGAGTGCCTTGAGCAACGGAGTTGATTTTTCACCCAATGCAAGTTTCCATCCACTAGGTGTAGTGTTGTCAAGTTTCATGTAAAATGTTGATGGAAACGGGAGCATGCAGACCCCAGGATCATTTTCATTGCATGTTGCGTAACAGTCAGGGTCTTGGTCCGAACATTTCCCGTGATCAGTGAACATCCCAATGACTGGCCCAGCAGTCACAATGATGACTGTACATACTAAAGCCACAGCAAAAAGTATAAAAATAACAATCACACAGCAGTGTAGCCGGGAGTAGGTTTTACAACACTTGTGTCTACACTTCTGGCAACGAGTAGTTTCTTTATTGTGATCGGGTTCCTCAAGGTGAATTTTGGAAAGAGTGCAAGAAAACGCACATGCCACAATGCACATGGTTATTGCAACAAACTGAACAACAGCAGCAAAGATGTTGACAGAAAAGGAAGCAATGCAAACTGCATGGAACTCTTTCCAGTCTTCACATACTTGGCCATCGGGCTCCTCTGCGAACCACACAGATATGCCCATGGAGATGATAGCAAAAGCAGAAGACAGTAGTATATCAAACAATCCCCAAATTGCTGAAACTGCTACAGTGCAAGGTGATACATGAGGAGATAAGAAAACAGGGGACTTTGGAGCATTGTCATCCATATCATAGCTAGCATCATTTGCCCCAGGAAATTCCTCAGCCAGTCTCTGGAATCCAGCATTTTTGGAATTTGCCCTTTTCAGTCGCTGCCTTTTCTCGATCTCCTTCTCGGAATCCCCCGGCTGCCTTTGGGTGACACGGGTGGGACTAGATGTGGCCAGAGCGACGCTCCCATTGACAGTCATTGAGATTACACCCAAAAATCCAGGTATACATGCGACCCACACACGGCCCGTGACGAACCAAGTTATGAAAGCCACAAGAAGGCCTCGACTGAGACCCACAATTGAGGCGATGGTGTGCATTATCGTGTTGACTGCAAATACCGGACCCAGTTTCATCCGGCTCTTTCTGTTTGGTTTCCCCACCCCCAAAGCATCGTGTTTCCAGTTATTCGGCGCCGAGAGGACGAAAAAAAAAAATAAAAGTGAAGAACAAAGTATGGGAGGAATTACGTGGCGCCATTGGGAAGAAGTGGGAAGTCGACATCGTCAGAGGCGGAAGGAGATGCCTTCATCAGTGTGTCGTTCTAGTTTGTTTTGGGGAATACTGTTTTTCATAATAATTTTGGTCCTTCGTCGAAGATCTCACTGCAGAAGCACTTCTGATTTCGAAATCCCAGACCACGGGGGTTGGAGTACGCACATCTGTACGTTGAGGATTGTCCCTGGGCATTGTTGCAACCGCAGTACCTTTTTTCCGGAAACAACCTGCAGGATCCATTAGTTGAAAATCTCGTTGTCCTCCATTGAACACCCAACAAAAAGAAAAAATAAGTAACCAAAAAAACCATCTTCAATGTTGCTACTGGCTAGCTGTTGGTGTGCCTTCCTCATTATGGGAGACCACGCCGTGTCCCACCGGCGTACCGCCACGTCTTTATCTCCCGCCTTCCTCAGTCTTTATCTCCTCGCCGCGCTCGTCCTCTCCGTTTCCTTCTCGTCTGCGGCGACCTGCTCCATCGGCGGGGCGCTTTCCGTGAACGCGACGGTCGGCGACCAATCGACGTCGGCCGCAGTCGCGTGCGGCGTGCCGATCGGCGACTTCGCCGACGGGGTTTCGTCGGGAATCGCGGTCGGCGACGAAGACGACGGCTCCGTGCTTTTCAGCTGGTACGTCTCGCCCCACGAGTCCTCGGTCTCGGCCTACGGCGTCGTGGACTGTGACTTGGCCAGATCTCTTGCCCCGCCGTACAGTGCCACGTGGGTCACAAGCTCGCCGGAATCGCTGGTCGGGCTTACTATTATGGGACTGAATGCCAGCGGAATAGCGCCGGTCGACGGCTGCGATGACCCCGGAAATTTTACCGTTTCATTCGACTGCTCGGCTGACGTCCTGTTCCAGTTCAAGATAACATTCGCTTTCACGGAATTAGATGCAACTGCTACTACCGCTTCTGTTTCCACTTCTTCTTCGTTATCTGATGTAGTTTTTCCTGATGTATCAATCACTACTTTTGTGTTCAATTGGCAATGCACAGAGCCAGGCTGCACGACCTACTGTGCCGAACACGGCACTTGCCACTATGCAATGGGTGTGTGTGAATGCAACGAAGGGTGGCTTGGGGATTCATGTGGTGTGATGTTTGTAAGGGACCCTCCTGGATCAACTTATTGCCCGGACGATTCCATTCAAGTGACCTGGGATATTCCGTGAGTCTTCACCCTCCTTTTACTATTACATGATGACATAGAACTACTCCTTATTGCATTTTAGGGCTTCTATATATGGGCAAGATGGGGCTGTGAATGGAATGTGGTACGGCACAACTTACACAACATCCTATGTATACACGGAAGTGGTTTATTTTATAGGGTGGGGAAGCATAAAAGCTGATGATAGTACACCGGGTTACGGTGAGGAATCCACAGGGACAAACTACATGATGGGCTACTATTCTCCTGGGACTGTGCGCCTAAAAATTGGAAGTGACACAACAAGTACATTATATTGGACAGAACTCCTGGAAATACTTAGCTGGGAGGATTGTGGCTATAATTCGACATGTGGAGATGATACCAGCAACACCTGCGGTGAAGAAAGCGGTTGGGGACAGTGCAATAACGGTGTTTGTGAATGCAACAGTGGTCATTACTGGTATGACTGTTCGAGAGGTTGTGACGCAATGACGGTCTTGACGGGCAACAATGGCGTTTTTGAAAGTGATTCGAATTACAAGCCACAACGAATGCATTACATCACAGCTGTAGAGTGCTGGTGGGATATTCATCCAACCGAGGATTATGATGACATCGAGTTTGGAATTCCTTTGTTTGATCTAGCATTTGATGACTACGTCAACTTCTATGCTGTTGATGAGTACGGAAATTATTCTGAACCTGAAGTTACAATGTATGGAGACAGTGACATCCAAACTGTAAAAATGACCTCAAAGCGAGTGTTTGTGCAGTTTGTTTCCAACATCCAAAACACTCGTGTTGGTTTCAGCCTAAACTACACCACTACTGTAGTCCCTCTCCCTGGGTGGGCGTATTTCTTGATGGCTATGGGAGGAGCAATTGTCATTGCTATAGTTGCTATTATTAGCGCTGTGAGAGTCAGCTATGTTATGAAACAAAGACAGATTCGAAGAGAACAAGCACTTAACATGCCACCAGAAATCCTTCCTTACGATAAGGAAGCCGAGATAAAACTCAAGTATATTGCGCCAGATCCAAATCTTCTGGCCAGCCAGCTGGAAGAATTTGGTGTTCAGCTAGCGAAGTTGTCATTCAATTTTAATTTGGCATCTTCTGACGCTTTCCCGGTAAACCAAGTTATGAATGAAGACATATGGATAGCAAACCTGGCTACACATAACCTCAAATTCTGTTTCTACATTCCTGAGACGTTAGCAGGAAAGTTCGCAATAAGGCCAGGGCAAGGTGTAATATCACCTGGTAAAGTTACCGAAATCAAGATCGAATTCACGCTCCTGTACACAACCCACTTCTCGCACTGTATAAACCTCGAGCTAAGCTTCAAGGATGAATCAATGACTGTTCCTTTCATTCTTGACTTGGAAGGCGCAGTCTCTGACAGACTGGATCCTGAAGAGTTTGAAAACTATCAAGTTATGGCTGAAGGAACATATAGGTATCTCAAAACTTATGTAATTGTACCTGATGGAAATACACAGTACTGTCTTCAAAGTTACGTACCGCTCCCAACCTCTTGCGGTGAAAGTGCTGAAACAGCAAGATGAAGAGGCTAAAAAGAGTTTTGAAAAGGAATGTATGCTGCTGCAACAAATAAGACATCGATATATAGTGTCTTTTGTTGGTGCTTCCTGGGTACCAGGTTAATATTCCTCTATTTTCCCAAAGTGACTTGAATATAGGAAAATACAGTATTTGCACTGAACTTCTAGAGAAGGGCTCGATTAAGAAGTTCCTTCATGATGAAAAGAATGTTGTATCATATCCTCTTATCCTAAAATTTGCAAGCAATGTTGCCGAGGCCATGGCCTACCTTCACAGCAATAAAATTCTGTATAGTACGTCTCTACTGACAACATTTATCCACAATTCTAACGCGAACTCAGGAGACTTGAAATGCGCCAATATACTTCTTGTTTCAACAGCAATAAATGCTCCCGTTAACTGCAAACTGACAGGTAGACTAGTTTAAAATTTGAATTTTCCTAATTTGGCCAAGATTTTGGCACATCCCGAGCTGTCGACGATGCAGATACCCCTGCAAATCACACACATGGTTTGGGAACTCCCATTTTTATGGTTGAACATCTCCTCTAAGCTTGGTGGGTACTAAATTAAAAAAAAAGGCACCAGAAATGTTGGCAGCTGATATGTACTCTTCTAAAGCTGATGTATTCAGTTATGGAGTGGTTCTTTGGGAAATGTTATGCAGGCAGACCCCATGGGCAGATGTGAGTGTGTTTGAGTTTCCTGACATGGTTAAGTCGGGAAGACGCCTTCCAATTCCATCAAATTGTCCACCTGGCTTATCAAAACTTATGACACAGTGCTGGGAACATGACCCGGCTCAGCGGCCAGACTTTGTAACCATAGCCAGTGACATCAGTGCTCTCTGCACTACAGAAATCAAGACCGAAGAAGACGAATACAGCCCCGCAGCATACAAAGATAAAGGTGGTCACCTGACAGCCCGCGGCTTGTCCATGCGAGCCAAAACTATGACAGCTCGCTCTACACCAAGAACAAGGCCTGGAACCATGACATCAAGCGGGACAAACAGAACCAACAGCTCACAAGGTTCACAGCTGGATTCAGCAGCCCGCAAGGCCGAAATGGAAAAGCAAGTGGAGGATGATGCATCCAAGTTTAAGCACATTGACCTTCAGAGACAGGGCAAGACACTGGCACTCTACAAGCCGTCAAGTGGAACAGCAACAAGTGTGGGGAGTGTATCAGGTGCTAGTAATGGAAGCACAACTCTATCTGACAAAAGCAAAACTGAAAATTCTCTTTCCAGCAACAACTAACACAACAGCAACTTTGTCAATCCCACCAGAAAACAAGACACCCACCAGAAAAAGTCAAAACAGAATTGTACAGTTTATCCCTTGTCGATTTTTTTTGGATTTCTTTTGCAACATCAACTTCTCGGCTACCTGTTAAAGTGTGCATCAAGGTTCTTAAACGGAAATGAAAAGAATACCCCTTGCGCTACCGATTTTCCTTGCGGTGAACTCTTACTGTGAAACTCTTTTTTTCGTTTTCCGAACTTGACAAGTGAGCGGTACAAAGCTCGCGCCGCGAAACCCCTTCCTGCCCAACACCAACACCGACACCTACACAGGCATTGTGGGACGATAAAAACCCACCCATCATGGCTCTCCGTAGCCACGGTATCCTCGTCGTCATTGCGTTTTCATTCCTCGTCGCTTGCACATCTTCGCAGTGCTCGCCAACATCGTCAGTCCCCCTCCTCAACGTCATCGCCACCCTCAATCCCGTAATTTCCTCCACGGCCGGCGAAGCCCTACCCGTCATTGTAGATGGCGGCAGCGCCGAGCCCGATTTCGACATTTCGCGCGTCGATCTGACGCCCGTCGCCGCGTCGGGTTTTCAGCGAAGCGTCACGATTTCGTGGTGGTTTTCAAACGACACATCTTCATGTAATAACTCTGGTTCTGATGCATCACCTAATGATGTGGAATTTGCTGGCTCTTTTGGCTATTCATCTTCCTGGGTTCTATCTGCTTATTCTTCTCTGCCTCCTGTGGCAGGCCTGGAGGTCACAATGCCTGACTCTGGGGTCATAATCAACACTACTACAGTGACTGTCACTGGTTTGCAGCAGACCGGAACTTCCTTCGCTTACTCCCAGGAAACTGCACTCTCTTTTGATGTGGGAGTGGAATGTGACGCGGATTTCATTGCTGCCGTGGAAATCCATCTCGCATACGCGGCCAGTTACACAGGGGAAACTTCGGCCGCGAGTCCACCTCCTTCAATTGCATCATTCGCAGTAAGATGGCAGTGTGCTGCACGTGGGTGCCTTGCTTGGTGTGGAGATTGGGTTGAGGATTGCTACGATTACTGTGGCGATCACGGGACTTGCAACCACGATGCTGGCACGTGCATATGCGACTCTGGCTGGGTGGGACCTTTTTGTGGTTTAGTTCTTGAGACGCCGGAGACCCTCTGCCCAAACGAACTCTTATTCCTCACCTATAACATACCGTATGTACCCAAACTCCCAAAATAAGATATCAGTGTGTGTTCCTAACCTCGGGCCTCTGCAGTCCTACCATTGTTGGATACCCGAAAGCACTTGAACTGCTGTGGACGGGGCTCAAAGTCCCATCTGATCTGTTCTACACAGAATGGCATTACTTTGTCACTGGGAGTACAGCAACACCTGATCCTTCTGATCCCCTTATTGAAACCGGATTGGTAGGAAGCGGCTATGTTCTAACCCCATTGCGGCCAGCTATATATAGGCTCATTGTAGCTTCAGATGCTGATACCTCACGAGATTACTACATTAAATATTTTGTGGTCAAGACGTGGGAAGAGTGTGGTTTCGCGTTGTGCTCTGACAGTGGGAACAACACTTGCAATAGTGGACAAGGCTGGGGTACCTGTAAAAGTGGCACTTGTGCCTGTGCGCAAGGAAGGTTTTGGAATGATTGTTCTCGCGGCTGCTCAAAATACAGCACTGTTACTAGTAAATCCGCGCAAATCCAGAGTGATTTTCCACCCAGTGGACTGATTGAGGATATGCTATATGCAAACTCTGCCAACTGTAATTGGGTTATCGCTCCAGGGGACAACACTGATGTCATTGTATTAAACTTCACCTACGTCTGGATAGATCCTGCTGATACACTTTCAGTTTATCTAGTTGGACCAGATGGGGATACTGGGGATTTAATAACAACAGTATCAACGCCACTGTTATTGACAGTTTTAAAAAGTTCGGTAATCATTCAATTACGCTCCGATTACGAAGCTGCCAGCCATGGTTTTGTGCTTACTTACACTTCCAAAGTCAACCCTTTATTGGATCCCAAAGATTCTGCCATTGTCATCGCTGTTTCAGCTGCAGTTGGAACTATTATCATCCTGAGCATTTCCATTTCTTTAAGTTGCTATATAATTAAGCAAAGGAAGAAAAAACTGAGAGAGCAACAGAATGCCCCAGCAGAAAGTCTACCAGCAGAAGAAATAAGCCAATCTATCCGACGCACTCTCGCCGAGGTTAACAAAGACTTGAAAAAGGTTCACATGGAGGTTGACAGGGTTACATTCAACTTTGGTGTGACTGAGGGAAGTACATGCGAGGTCCTGCAGAATTTAAAAGACGAGATCATTCTTAGAAACAATGGTGGACAGCCTGTGCTTTACTGTTTCTATGTTCCCCGTATTGAGCACAAGTTGGAATTCAACATGTGCCCTGGGAAAGGTCGAATTGATCCCCATCGTGAAATGAAGATAGAGGCAGTTGTCAAGCTTCTCCTCACAACACGCATTGAAAGTAACATGAAGCTTGAAATAACAAGAGGTGGT
This sequence comes from Pelomyxa schiedti, assembly GCA_020536535.1. Taxonomy (NCBI): domain Eukaryota; phylum Evosea; order Pelobiontida; family Pelomyxidae; genus Pelomyxa; species Pelomyxa schiedti. The sequence goes on from JAHLWZ010000805.1 coordinate 86,834, forward strand.
GATGGAATTTCTACCCTGTTGCCTTTTAGAATTGAGGGAATGCTGTCATCAAGGCTTGACCCTGATGAGATCATGCTCAATCACACACCATTGGCTGCTGGTGCTTTTGGGTACCTTAACACCCATTCTACTGTGTGTCTGATTACATTTCACCAGGTCGGTATTCCAGGGAGTATATAGATCTCAGTTAGTGGCCGCTAAGGTATTAAAGCACCAAGAAGCCTTTTTTGAAAATGGTAGTTCCCTTTACCTGACCTACTGATCAACAAATTCCAAAGAATTTGCTGAATTTGACGCCGAATGCACCTTGCTCAAACAGTTAAGACACCCAAACGTTGTAGGTTTTGTTGGAGCTTCTTATGTAACTGGTAGGATATTGACAATTGGTTTTTTCCCCTAATACTCCAATAGGCAAATTATGTATCTGTACTGAGTTCATGGACATGGGAAGTCTCGAAAAATACCTTCAAAGTGACCAAGACATCCTTTACGCTTTGATTCTGAAGTTTGCCTTAAATACCGCTGAGGCTATGGCGTACATACACAGCAATAAAATTCTTTACAGTTTGCTTTGTCGCCATTATCACCTTATCTCACTTTACCAAAGGGGATTTAAAGTGTTCCAATATTTTGTTGGTTTCTGATGATCTAGAAGCAAGTGTGAATTGCAAGCTCTCAGGTACATTCCAACCCCAATACGGTGGCCTCTCCCTTACAGCTTCTCCCAGACTTCGGAACCTCCAGAAGTGTTGAAGATCCAGGTATTTTCCCTTCACTCTTCTTCTGCTTATGTTCTTCTTACCTTTTGCAGATGAAATAATACGAAGAACATCTGGTAAGGGCACAGCAATTTATATGGTAATGGAACGCGAAGGTAAATTCACAGTCTAATAACCTCCAACAGGCACCAGAGCTTCTAGGACACCTTCCCTATAACTCCAAGGTTCTCTTCCACATTTTATTTGCCCACCCAAATCCACTCCATTAAATAAATAATAAATAATAAATACCTCAATCACAAATCAAAGAACATTGCACTCCCACAATTCTCACCCACCACCCAAGGTTGATGTATTTAGCTTTGGAGTCTGCCTCTGGGAAATGTGGTACCGCACCGAGCCGTGGGAAGAGCTGATGTGCTGGGATGTGCCCAAGACGGTGATGGCCGGCAACAGGCCCCCGGTGGACGAGGACATACCCCCAGAGTACAGCGCCCTGATGACCCAGTGCTGGGAGCAGAGCGCCGAGTCACGGCCCGACTTCAAGGCCGTCGCGGCGACGCTGGCGAGCCTGTACCAGGCCGAGAAGGCACAGATGGACGAGCTACGCATGCAGCAGCAGAAGGAAGACAGGAAGAACAGGAAGAAGAACAAGAAGAAGCACCACAAACACGGCAAGGACAAGGACAAAAAGAAGGGGAAGGAGGAGAAACACAAGAAGGGCAAGGCGAAAAAAGGCTCTGATTCGGATGATGATGATGATGATGAAGCAGAGGCACACACGGGGCCCACTGCAAGCTCAAGCAAGGCTGACTTGAAAAATGCAGGGGAAGGTACTCCAGTGAGTGATGGTGAGGAAAACAGCAGTAGAAGAAGGAAGACAAGGAAAGGAAAGGATAAGAGCGATGCTGAAAGTGGGGCCGGGTCCGCAGAGGAGAAGGCAAGAGGAGGCAGTGAGAGTGGCAAAAGTAGGAACAGCTCAGGAAACAGCAAGCACCACCATCGCAGAAAGAAGGCCAGGACAAGAAGTGACTTGAGAATTGTCAGGGTGCCAAGTAAAGTAGACTTGGCTGGGCACAAGAAAAGTGCCAGCAAACTTGACCTCAATCTAGACACTTCTAGCTTCTTGAGGACTGCAAGTAGAACTGGCAATGAAGGAGAAGGAGGCATTCACAAGAGCTCAAGTAAATTGGAAATTGCAGATCTGATCCAAAAGACTCCTGAGATAGTGTCCTCTTTCATTGGGTTGAAGAAGAGCTCAAGCAAGCCAGACCTATCATCCACACCTGTTTTGGAGGACAATACAACCGGTGCATCTGCAAAGAAGGGAAATCGAAGGTTTCAGCACAGAGCCGCACTATCAAACACAGTGGAAATGAGCACGCTCAAACACTACGAGTAATCTCGATCGAGTTCTATTGTCAATGTTGTAAATTTTTTTTTCAAAAAACCTGTTAAACTTTTATCTGAGACAGAAACTGTACTTTTTTTTGTGCTTTGTAGTTGGGTGCAAATAAAGGCTAATGTTTGGAGGGTGTGCCTCCAAGTCGAAGGTTCTTGGTGAATTTTCCAAGTCCCCCAACAAAACCAGCCCCATAAGGCCTCTTCCCTGTTATTTCATTTGTCTTCCAGTGTTAGTGGTTACTAAAGGAATATGTCTGTTATACCTGTGCGTTAATGCTGACTTGATAGAGTGTGTTATTGTATTTGTAAGTACAAATGTAAACTGGAAAATAAACAAGAACAGCTCTGACGTCATCAAAGGAAGTTACCCAGTCGAACTGGAGGAAGCACTTCAACACCACAGAAATATACATTAAGGGAAAATACCTCTTTGGATGAGTCATCTATCAAACGTTTGCACTGATCTATTAGAACAGCTTTTGTAAATGGCTGGCATTTCTGCTGCCACGCCTCATCACAGGTCACACCCACTTCAGCTAATTGCATAGGCGGGTCCCCCTAAGGTGTTGAGTAGGGTTACATGGAAGAGGATGGAAAACCCGGGTGAAGTAGTAGTTTTTTGGGTCTGTTGTTCCTAGGCTACAAATTAATAATGCATCCCCTTCAGCTTTATCAGAGCTTGGAAAGGTAGATGGGGAGCTTTGTTGATGGTCAGAAGGAATGACCTTCCAGCGAGTTGTTGTATGTGCACTTGCGTGAGTATTTGTGGCTGGATTTTCGTATGATTTGGTTCCTAGAACCCATTCTAGTACACAATTGTGCAATGGCTGTGAAAATGGTAAAAAAAATTGAAAGAGGATAGCTACTACATGGGCAACATGTTCTAAAGAAAAGTTCCAGTTTCGGAAATGTTTGTCAAAGTGTGCCCTGATATCTGGAAGGGCATGTGCACAAGAGTATATATTATAACACTAATAGGATTAAGTTACATCCTAGAAAAAGAGTCATACAACAACGGAGAGAGACGAGTGTTGTGGAGTCATGTTCTCAGATGAACCAATCATGTAGCTGAATTTAACAAATGCATTGCAGCTGGAGATGTTGAGGTTTGGATAACCTTACTATCTAAGAACCTAAATACCCAATACGGGACAAGAACTGCAGACTAGGCGAGTTAGGACCGAAATATGAGAGGCTAAAGGTACCTGTTCCTCTATGGATACTTTTTGTGTCAGACTGTATTGAAAATAAGAATTATAAAAGGAAATGTGCACTTGAGGTTTACTCAGAAGGAGTCATCCATAGAGTTTTCAGCCAGTTAAAGATAATATTTGCTGGAGGAGTTGGCCGAGAGCAGGGAGGCAAGAACTGAATTGGTAAGTGCTTGTTGTTGCTGTGAATTCACTCACGAGAACAGGGGTCTTTTGAAGGGGAATATGAGAGCAGAATGAGTTTGTATCTGTAGTGTCACTTTCCCACCACTGAGCCCCAGAGGATACAGGCCCTCGGCCTCGTAATACTGGTGGAGGATACAAACGTAACTAGAGCCTTGAATTAGATGTGGAAAGGATTCGAGGTTTACCGGGTCCAGAATAACAGGTAATGGAGGATATGGAACAGGAATTTTCGAAAACGGGGTGGGTAAATCTTTTGCAGATTCATAATACGGCCCATTTATCTTACAACCACGCTCTTTTTTTTGTATGTTGTTAGGTGTCAGATAAAAACGAGTATTCGAGTCTAAACACGGTGGGGACAAACGCATTTCTTCCAAAGTGGGTCTTTTCCTGAAGGGAACAACAGACCAGCACACACTGCACGTAATACCAGTTGCATTAAAGTTTTCTGTAGCAAGTGTCAAAAAACTAGCCTTCCTTCGCTTTGGGAGAGGCAGGCAGACCAAAAGATGTCAAACAGTCCATGCAAAAAGTGTGCCCGCATCCGGGCAACACCCTGGGATTTTTAAACGGGCACTCGCACAGGTTGCATATTCCATCCACCGTTCGTAATCCCTCCACCGTCTTTCCAGTGCTATGCATCCCCTGTCGTTTCCACGCACCCCACCACAAACCAGTTTTTTTGTGAAATTATGAGCAAAAATGAAAACCTCGAAGTGCCCCGTGACAAGGCAGGGGTTTTACTTTTTTTTTCTTTTTTTTTTTGATGCGTGTCAACTTATGGTTTCAAGTTCTATGGACTCCTTGGTTTGCTCTTCTTCTGCTTGTTTGCTTTTTTCTGTTATGTTGACATAGTCCTCCAATCCTTGCTTGGCCAATTTTGATGCTTTTTCTGCAATGGCATCCCACTTGATGAGGAAAAGCCTTGTCAAGAAGGACAGCCACTGGCAAAAAACGCCAGCGGCCAGGCCAACGAACACACTGTCTATTCCAAATTCCACAACAAATGCCAGAACGCAGGCCAATGGAATTCCAATAACATAGAAGCATATAACGTTGCATGCGGCACCGTAGAGCTGAAGTCCGCAACCCCGCAAAGTGCCTCCAATAAACACTTGCATACCGTCGAAAAGTTCCAGCAATATCATAAACGGAAAGGATGCGATAATAGCTTTCTCAACGAGGTCCTCTCGAATATTTGAGCTACTGATAGAGCTTTGGCTCCCAGTGATGTTGTCTCCCATTGTGAAAAGTGCAGCAAGTTGATAGCGAAGGAAAAATGCCGTTGCTAATTCAATAGCAGTGCACGAGTATGACAGGACTTGTATTCAAGGAGTAAGAAAAGAGTAAAGATATATTAAGTCATACCCAGAAGGAAACGAGAGACGAATTTTGCCAGAATCGGCTTTTGTGCGCCGAGATTGTTTCCAACACATATGCCACTTACAACACCCACACTCATTGGTACGGTCCACATAAGAGTCAAAATGTTGTATAAAACTGTATAAACAGAGAGTTCCACAACCCCAAGCAAACCAGCGATAACAGCAAGTATCTACCAATGATGAGGAAGGGAGTGAAATATTTGATAACTGAGATACTTCGTATCCCCACCAACTCGCACATATCATGAGGTATCCAGGAATGGCCAATCTCATAACTTCTTTCCATTCTGAAAAAAAAAGTTCCCTCAATGTGTTTCTTTCAAGTGCAATCACATCGACCCGGGCTCTTGTCAACAGAGTAAAAATAAGAAGGAAGATCAGGTTGATTCCATATGATACAGATAACGCCATAGGGATTCCAACAAAGCCCAAATCCAACACCCGTGGTGATGTGAATAGCCAATCCATAAGCACTGTGCTGCCAAGAGCGATGAAGGTTGCACACATTGGAACAACAGCGTGACCTGTAGCAAACAGCACTCTACGCAGTGCTTCACTCCAAAACATTGGTAAACCACCAGCAAGGAATATCCTCGTGAAAGTGGTACAGTGTTCACAAACGGCCGGGTCAATTCCACAAAGGGCAAGGATTTTGCCTGAGAATATCCACAAGGGAGATATGAGAGCCATGTAGAGAGACATCAATACAATCCCCTTTAGCATAATCAGGAATACCTGAATGGCAATGAAGTCGTGAGCTGACCCCTCTCTAGCTTGCTGCAAGCTAGAGATTCAGCAATACATTTTTGAACACTGTTATTGTAGTATGTATTGAACATGAAAAAATGCTAATGCTCCAACCAACCCGTTTCGAATTTTTTGCGCCGTGAGCTTGAGAACAAAGAGTGTCCATTGCAGTTGCAATTCCAAAAGCACCAGCCACACCAGTCACATTGACAACCATTTGGCCAAGCCCAATTCCCCCAAAGCAGTATCCCCCAATGTCCCAACAAAAATCTGACTCACATTAAGTTCTAGAGGTCCAAAAAAAAAAAAAAAAAAAAAAAGCCGGCACCACACACCATATTTACAGTCGATACACCGAACGTAACGAGATTAGTAATCACGATCGGCACCCACAATCTAAACGCGCGCAACACTTCCCCCTTGGCACCAGCCGGAAGAGCCGGCATCTGCACCAAACGCCACACACGTTCTGTTTTGTACAGAGATACGAGTTCTTCTGTTTTCTGAGAGACTGTCTGTTCCAATCTCCAAGTGCCCTGGTCCATCCAGTCGCAGTTGTGGATGGGAGCACCACAACATCACATGGGGGAATCATTGCTAAGGAGGAGTTGATCTTTGGTCAAGGTCCCAGTCCGAAACTCAGTGATCTTGTTGGCTCTGCGATTGTGCATTTTCGAAAAAAACAAACCAAAAAAACAAAGCCGAAGCAATGTACACCAGGGCAGTGCGGGTCGTGGATCTGGAGACATGTGACGGTGTTGGCTTCCACGTGGGTGCGGATACGGATCTGGCGTTTTTACTGTTCAAGCCGGTGTCTTTCTTGTCGCGGCATATTTCCGGAAATGCTAAGATCTCCACGGCTGCACTGCTCACACGACATCACCCTATATTGTTTACGAACTACGCTCCTAAGGACGCTTCGTTGCGGTCATCGTCTTCGTTGGGATCTCCTTCTTCCAGAGCATTCAGAGCCTTGAAGTGGTGCGAACCTGGCTCGGGGTACCAGTGTTGCCCATTTTATGCGGAGTTGCGAGCTGATAGGCCTGGATTCTTCGAGTTTCGCGTTGTTTGCTCTTGTGAGTGCCCGTCAGAGGAACTGCTTAATGGGAGTGGAGTGGTGCTCTCCCGATTCTTTTTACATGTTGACGACGTAGCACCCGCACTGACTCTTTCGTCACTACCGGCTATTACTCCACCGCTCCTTGCCCCCAGAAGTAGTTCTGCAACACAACGAAGTTCTTCAAATGGATGCCCACTTGCAGGAATGTCTGTGCAAACACTTATAGTCAAGTGCCTTGGCATCCTGAGTTCCTGGCCACAGCATTTCAGAACTGCAGCTGCATGTGGCTACACTGCTGTACATTTCACCCCAATTCAGGTGAATTCCTTCTTTAATTTCTATCCCTGTAACAGCTTGACAATAGCCCCGTGGCAGCTCTGACTCTTCCTACTGCATTTGCGACCAGCTGGGCATTGAGCCACGACTGTTTGAAGTACCCACTTCTGCAGAGGAACGATTTCAGGAAGTCGAGAAAATGTTGACAAAAGCAAGAGAGGAGTACAACCTCGTGCCTCTGGTCGATGTCTTATTAAGCCATACGGCAGAAAACACTCTGTGGTTATCTGATCACCCTGACGCTGGCTTTTCCTTGAACTCTGCCCCTCATCTCAAGGTTGCCTTCTTTGCTTTCAGAGGGATGACTAAACGTATGCAGAAAGCGTTTGTACTTGACACTGCCCTCAAGCAGTTTACACACAACATCAAATCTGGTGTTCATGGTAGTATTGATATTAAAGTACCAGCAGACATTGACAATCTCATTGCACTTTTTGTTAGCCATTATCTACCAAAAATCCGTAAGCTCCCTTTTAACTTTGACAATTTACATTTTCCAGGGCTTTGGGAATTCTATGTTTTAAATGCCAGGTTGGAAGTGGAAAATTTTTCCAAACTACATAGTCTAAACCATTTTTGTCATCCTCCTTCATCCCATTCAATTGGGGAAAAAACCCTTCAAGAGATACAAGGTCTCATTGTTCAGGTAACTGCTCTCTGATATTTTCCCTTTTATAACTCTCATTAGCACCCGGGAAATGGTCGCTTCATGAGACATATTTCAAATGTTGAGGAAGCTATTAAAATTTGCCTCTCTGTTGAGGAATATGAAGAAGTTCTAAGCAAGCTCAACCTAGCATTGTACAGAGTCCTTTCTTAATCATACACTTACTTTGATCCATAGCTATCAAGAGTATGACTCTGACATTAAAGAAGCCATGAACAACTTACGAAACCGTCTGGCTTATGACCACTTTGATCCAAATGGTTTTGTTGTTACCCACCCATACAATACAAAATGACAAAAAAAAAAGGTCCACATCATTCAAACTTTCCCGTGATTCCACGGTATTTCAAGTTGATGTCTCCCACATCTCCATTTGACGTTAATCTTGTGGGTGATTTATCGGGTGTGATTGCACTTGCCCACCATGGTTTGTACTTCCAGCAAAAAAATCCAAATTACTGAGCATTTTCCTTCCAGGCTGGGTTATGAATGGTGAACTTATTTTTGGCACTAATGATTAATGAAGCTCACAACATCTAGATGATCCTGCTGTGGACTTTGCTGGTCCTCATCGAAAATGTTATTTGCACAGGCAAGTCAACGTGTGGGAGGTTTCTGACTCCAAATTTGGTTAAACAAGAATGATTAAAAAAAAGGATACAATCAAACTGCGTTATGGTGACTTCAACCCCCATGACAGCCAGCCACCATGGCTTTGGGATCATATGGCCAAGTGATGAACAAACTTCAATAAAGATAACTGATAAACGTGCAGATATGTTACAGAAATGGCACAACTTTTCTCTGGATTTCGCATTGACAACTGCCACAGCGTGCCACTAGAGGTTCTGCGGTTCTTGATTGCTCGTGCAAGGTCAGTGAGGCCAGATTTGATCATTCTTGCGGAACTGTTTTCTACATCTCCCGAGGCTTTCCAGGCGTAAGTTTCAGGCACCAAAATGTCCGTCTCAAATCTATCAGCTATACAGGATCAATTGGTATTCATGGAATCCTGAAAGAAGGGACCCATTACCAATTACCAACTGCCATGTCTCATCTGTTGTTTGAAAGTGGAGGAGCACTCCTTGGTTTTGAAACAAATCACCTAATATATTCTCTAACGGTTTTGCAGGCCCGATGGGACAGCCACAAGAAAACTTTGGACCCAACCCCGCAAAACCCTATCCTGTTAAAGGTATGTTCTCTTAACTTTACTCCATTGACACATCATATAATAGGATGGGTCTTTGACCTTACACATGACAATCCACCTGTATATCCTTCGACAAATTGTACAGTTTCACCCAGCCACTTTCAATCTTATCTAATCGTTACAGGTCTCGCTTTGGCTGCGGCTGTTTGCATGAGCAACAGTGTTACAGGTCTGAGTGCATGACGTATGACTATTCTTATCTTCCTTCAAAGGCTCTACAAGAGGATTTGATGAACTGTTTCCTTTCCATGTGAATGTTGTCACAGAGAAAAGACTCTATGCAATGTATGATTGGGATTTGAGTTCCACAGAGTGGCCAGGAATAACTTTAGCCAAAACATATTTTAATGTTTTACATAATCAGTTAGCTATCTCTGGGTATGTTGTGGAACAATGCAGTTTCCCGTTAAGACTTCATAGATTTTCTGAAATGTATTCCTCACATGTCGGACCTCTTGTAAGTCTCGTGAGACATAACCCTCTCTCTCTGGAATCAGTCCACATGATCACCTATCCATCTGTGGGTGGTATTGCAGACCAATTGCCAACTGTGGAAGTCTTAGGGTTAGCCAAAAAAATGGATGTTTTCCTCACAACTAACCCTCGAAGTGAGATATTCGAGGTTTTATTTGTTGGCACACTTACAGCTGTCCATTCATCTCAAAGCTTCTTTACAAGCTCCAGCACAATGTATGGCTGTAAGTGTGATTTTACTTTCGACACCAATGTCAAGCTTCCCGTTAACTCCTACATGACACTCACGTCAATACCAGGATCCTACTCTTGTACCCTCAGGTTGTTATCCCGTTTTTGTAGCTTGGTTTTCACCCTAAACACATAGCCTTCGAAACTTCCCTCCTGGGAGCGCAATTTGTTTCAAGTCCAGACCTCCTCCAAACACGGCAGTGGCTCTTTCTAAACTCGGTGCTCTTCTTAAGGAGTGTGATACTCCCGCAACACTTTTTTCTGGTCTTGATTTGACTTCGATGAATTCTCTTCTGTTCCATTGCAAGGAAGAGGAAGAGGCAGAAACTACATTTGTAAGTATGGAATACAGGTGCATGAGACAATTTACCTCTATGTGCAGGGTCCCTACGAAATTCCTGATTATGGAAAATTAACATTCTGTGGCATACAAGGCTGGATGGTATGAGGGCGACTTTTCTTAAAATATTTAACATATAAAGTCGGTTATTTCATCGATTACTACAAAATTCCCAATGGACATGGGCCATCCTCTCCTAGAAAATTTAAGGAAGGGGGACTGGCCTCTGGACTACACTACAAACAGGTACTGGGTTTTCATGCAAAACAACTGTTTTCTGGTGAAACTTAGAGTCCATAACAGGCTCAACAAGTATAGAGACCTCCACGCAGTAGCTTCATGGTCGGAGGGAGTTATGGATACAATCAAGTTGTTGCCACGATTTTTGATTCCCAAATTTTTTTGTTTGGCTATCTCTGCCCTCTACAGGTATAACCTCACGCATATCTTAAACTAACCCTGGAACAGAGCAGCAATTGACTACACAATATCTCAAATGAGCTCTTTTGTACGCAAATCCCCGAGTTTTGTTCAAAGCCTTGCCCTTTCCTCTGTGCAAGTTCTGAGTTGTCTTCAATCCACACCTCTTGTTTCCCCAAAAATTTTGCCCGCACTTTCTCGTGCACCTTCTTTAGCTGCCGGGTTGCCTCACTTCTCGTATGCACTCATTTTATGGATTACGGAAACCGTTCCCTAATTCTCACGCAGTGTTGGTTACATGCGAAATTGGGGCAGAGATACCTTTATTTCTGTACCTGGTCTAATGCTAGTTACAGGCCGATTCAAGTGTGGAAGAACTCTACTCTCATATTGACCAAATTAATGCCAAATACAGTGAGGCGCGAGATATACTCCTTACATATGCCAGTAGTGTCCGCCATGGTCTTGTGCCGAACTTATTAGATTCCGGTGTTAAGTACTGCGGTTTTGAATTCTGGTTTTTACTCACTCTGAACTTAGACCTCGCTACAATTCAAGGGATGCGACATGGTGGTTTTTGAGTTCACTGATGGGTAAGTGTTTTCTTTCTGTCGATCCAGGATCAAATAATACTAGACTACTGTGAGATGGCACCTGCAGGATATGAAATTTTCCAGCAACCCATCACGAGACTGTTTCCTCACGGTCCTTCCGCTTTAAGGTGAACACGATCTTGGATCCGCTTTCTCACTCCTCTTAGGTGCACCTTGGCTGACGTGATCCAAGAAATCCTCACATCACATGCAAATGGCATTCATTTCCGTGAGGTTTTTTCTCGGCGATTGCTGGCTTTCTCTCACATTCACTGCACATAGATTGGAGCAGGCCCTGACATAGACAAAACCATGCAAGACGAGGGCTTTATTGTTGACATACATCTCGACTCTTCTACGGGCTTTATATTCGGCGGGAACCAACACAATTGCGGGTTTTCCTCTACACACTTTTCCTGAGTGATACATTGTTCCTCAATCCAGAACATGGATGGACAAAATGGGGGAATCTCATCGAGCAAAGAACTTTGGAATTCCTGCCACTCCCCGAGATGGTGCCGCCATTGAAATTATTGCACTCCTTTATAAGTTTCTGGCCATTCCTTTTTATGCTATCCGAATTGATTTCTCTCATAGGACCGTAAGTAAGTTGGCCCAATTTCACAAAGTTGGTAAATATCCAAGTGCCGGGGTTGTTATTGGCCACGAGGAGAACCTCTCTTTCGCGTCCTGGAGTTCACTTATTTTTGCTAATTTCCACAGGCATTGCTCTCTTCTTTTCCCGTTCTAAACGTGTTTTAGACATTTCTATATACCACTTGCCCCATCTAATGACAAGGACTTCGTGATCGACAAAACTCTGGTTCACAGAAGAGGAGTGAGCCACCCTTTTCACTGGTGACTTTTAATTTTCTTCAGATTTACAAGGACACCTTGAAGTCTTCAATAAAGTGGGCAGATTATCAACTGCGGCCGAATATGGCAGTTGCAATGAGTGTGGTGCGGTAGTGGAAAGATCAATCAATTTGATAACAAGTACTTTAGGCTCCAGATTTGTTCCGCGCTCACCAACCAGAGTGTGAACATGCCTTAGAAGTAGTTTCCTCTCTTCTTGTGGGACCCCTTGGCATGAGGACCTTGGATCCTGCTGACTGGGCTTACCGACCCAACTACACAATGGATGACACAGAAGACTTCCACACTTCAAAGGGATTCAATTACCATCAGGGACCTGTCTGTATTCCCTTGGTCACTATCTCCTCATTTACAAGCACGCAGGAGTGGCTGTGGCCGTTTGGACATTTCCTCAAAGCACTCGTTTTACACAAGAGATATGCTTCTCTCTCTGAAATGAAAAGTCACATCCTCACACTTCTTGGGCCCCACATTAAATGTACAACCGATTGCAACCTCGTAAAGTTACACTACTAATTCACGATCCAGGCATTTCCGAAAGTCCGTGGTCCTCCTTGCCGGAACTGACAAATCTGAACGGAAGCACGTGTCACTCTGGCTGCCCAGCCCAGGTTCACCACAACACCCCAATCTCAACCAATCTAATCCATCAAAAGGCGTGGTCGTGTGCCTGCATGCTCGAGGCACTTTACGCCATGTACAGCGCGTCATAAACTCTTCCCATCTGGTTACGAAAGACAGAACGTTTGTAACTAAAAACAAAGTTGGGAACCTGCCTCTCTGGGTTTTGATTTTGTGAAGGAACATTCTTCGCTGCAGGAGAAAACAACCGGGTTTTTAGCGATACGGAAAAAAGGCACAAGAAAACAAACAAAGAAAAAGCTTCGGAAGACACGAATGAAAGTTATCGTCTTGTTCGTCCTCGTTCTTGCCTTCGTAGCAAGCACTTACGCAGCCACATGCAACCCCAACCCGGTCTATTTCTTGCGTTTTGTTTTTTTTTCATGCTTTTCTAACCTTTTCTCAGTGTGGGAGCGCAGCGTACACCGACGTTCGTACGGCCTCTTTTCTTTTCTTCTTTGTTTGACTCCCACTTTAGCTACTGCGTGCAAGAAGTACACGACGTGGAATCAGGCGAACTGCCAATGCATTGCGAATCACGAAAGCAGCGGCAACTACCACGCTTGCAACAACGTACGGCTTTTTTCCCCCCTCCCCGCCCCTCGCTCACTTGTGTTCAGAATACCAACGGGAGCCTCGACATAGGACTGTGGCAAATCAATGACGGCAACTGGGCATCATGCAGCGGAGGTTCTGCTCCTTGCACCGTCGATACCAACCTCAAGTGCGCGGAGTTGGTCTACCAATGGGGTAGTTACACATGGAAATACTGGTCGACATGCAGCACTTGCGGCTGCTGCAACTCCGCTTAAAACGTACTCTCGAGGTCCTAACTGTGATGTGACACAAAGAAAATAGAATCTCCCTTTTTTAAACAAACGTGTTCAGTTTCGAAGTGAGCCACATTTTGAAAGCGGTAGCCAATGTTGTGGACACAAAAGCAACAGAAATTGCTTTGAGAGCCAACGTACCTGGTTTCTTCCCGTACGTGGAGATAACTGATGACAGTAATTCACAAATAAGGGCAGGGTAATTCACACCATAAAGAGCAATTGCCATGGAAATCAACGAGTGAACACGCACAAACCAAAGAAGGGAGCTGGCACTGTTCCAAACAATCGTAAGAAATAAGAGCAGCTTGGGAAATGAAGTCATAACACAAGCACCAATAACTCTGGGTAATCTATAATGGTTACATAGGAATAGAAAAACCTAGTCACCTCACCGCTCAAGATCACATAGAAAAATGGCAGTGAGAAGGACAACTGCAAGTATGAAAATACAGAACTCAGAAACTACTTCAATAGCCCTCAAGGAGAATCTAATTGGTGATGGTCAAAACAAAGCCCTTAGAACCTCCAAGTTTACTGTGATGAGCCCCCAGGAGCAGAAATATCTTTAAAAAGAGGTCAGGGTTAATTCAAGAGTTAATATTTGAGTACATACAGGCCTCAAGGAGGAGAGAAGGCACTAATATTTGGAGGCAAAAGGCCTTTTTTTTGGTAAATTACGTCTACACGTCGAGGCACATATACTTATATGAAAACACACCACAACGTACTTTGTCGTCAACGCATTCAGCAGGGCGTGCCTCCAGGCTTGGACCTTCATCAGCGAGATGTCAGTCCACAGCAGCACACTGTCAAACTCAAGGTACTTATCCACCAGCTGCTTGCACTCACACTGGCAACTATGGGTCGAAACAAAAAAAAAAAAGAAAAAAAAGTGGGGTCGCAAGGCACTCACGCAACGGGACATCCTGATGCTGCCCATGTGGTATACCTCGTATGCTGTGCTGTTGGCCGCTCCACACCCCACACACCAACATGATTCGCCCTGTACCCCCTCGACTGGCATTTATGAGGTTTCTGAGCTCCCCAGTCCCACTTACAGGGGATTTGATCGATCGTTTTTTCGCCCCCCTCAGTTGCACCGGCCACAATCACACTAATTACGATCTGTTGTAGACCATACACCCTACGTAGTAGCCATGTTTCGGAAACTAAGGACAGGAGACGCCGCCGACGCGGGCGGGAACACCGCGGGGCTCTGGAAGATAGTCAAGAAGCGCAAGTGCTCGCGCTGCGGCTCGGACGACCACGAGGCCCACGCGTGCACGCTCCCGTGGTCCGCCGCCCGCAAGCAGCGCGACCGCGCCATGTTCGAGGCCCGGCAGACCGACTGGCGGGCCCACACCATAACCACCCTCTCCGCCGCCAAGGCCGGCGGGGCCCGCGCCGTCGCCGCGGCCGCCTCGTCCACGGGCGGCCGGGGGGCCAGCGGGGGAGGGGCCGCCCGCCGGGAGCAAGAGGAGGAGGAGGGGGAGGAGGCTGCCGAGGGGGGCGGCTCCAGGCCGGCGCCGCGCTGCCTGCGGTGCAACGAGCTGGGGCACTGGGCGTGGAAGTGCCCGCTGGTGAGGCAGCAGGCGACCAAGAAGCAGACGTGGCGCTGCGCCCTGTGCCACGCCACCGGCCACAGCGCGGACGAGTGCACGGTGACCGCGCTGCGCAAGGCCGCCAAGGGCGGCGAGCGCGCCCTCGCCGAGTTCAGGCAGAAGCAGGCCCTCGCCGAGGAGCAGGCCAGGAAAAAGACAGCCGCCGAGGACGGCTTGGTGGAGAAAATTATTATGTCTTCTGCTGCTGCTGCTGCTGCGCAGGCCAAGTCTCAGCCTCAGGCACAGGAAACTACGCAGGAGCAGGCACAGGCACCGAAGAAAGGTAAAAAGGGCAAAAAGGAGCAGCTGTGCCGGAGTTGCGGGAAACCAGGGCACATATCGAGGGACTGCTTGGAGGCTGCATTGAAGGCTTCCACTCCTGCTGCTTCCGAGAGCGGCGAGCCTGGTGCGCGTCAGGATGCTCAGAACGAGTTCCAGCTTCCGCAGAACCAATGGGGCAACATTGGTGGCAAGGGATGGGGGTGGACCGGAAAGTTCTGCACCAGGTGCAACCAATTTGGCCACTCTAGCAGTGCCTGCCTTGGTGGAAAGTTGCTGGACAGATTCGAGGTTTCTCACCTGAAAAGCAGGATCGAGGCTGAATGCCCTCCAAAGGGGGTATCCTAATGCCCAAAACATATTCCTGCACTCATTTTTACATAGATAAACCCTCTTTTGTATGAAGCCGAAACTATTGTGTCTACTGGAGAGGTTTACTTTCCTCGGGCAACAACATTTATGGAAATGCCTCTGTCTATGAAAACCCAAATAGGTCAGTACTTCCCCAGTAGTAAGTACATGTCTCACACTTCTCAGCACTTGCTGAATACAACTACGTCGTCATGACCCCAATTCAACGGGCCTCTCTTCCTCATTCCTTGGCTGGGAGGGATATTCTCGGTGCTGCAAAAACAGGTACTCATTCAGCCTGCCCACTGGGGGTAATTATTGATAGGCTCTGGTAAAACTCTTGCTTTTGTCATACCACTTCTTGAAACTCTGTTTCGCATACACTGGAACCAAACTGATGGACTAGGTGCATTAATCCTTGCCCCAACTCGAGAACTTGTATGTAATTTATTCTTTCAACAGGAAATTCTAACCGTTGAGTAGGCTACACAAACAAACAACATCGTGCGCCGTGTAGGACGCCGTCACACATTTAACTCAGGCTGCCTTATTGGTGGAAGTGCGGGATATCGTTATGAAAATGCCTTTGTTTCCTCTGTCGCTATTCTGACTGCTACTCCTGGAAGAATATTGCACCACCTTGAAGCTGCATATGGATTGACCCCCCAAAATTTAAAATTCCTTGGTGTGCTGCCTTCACTTTTATTAAAATATTAAGTCAAAAATTCACAGACCTCTACAAAACATACAGTTATCGACGAGTGTGACTTGATGCTCGACATGGGATTTGCTCAGCAGCTCAATTCTATTTTATCACATATACCAAAAAGCCGTCAGACTTTATTGTTCTCTGCTACTCAGACAAAATCTTTGAGAGACATTGCTCGTGTTAGTCTTAATGTACGGTACATAACATTGTCATACCCTATAACAAGTCTCCAGGAACCTGAATATATTTCTGTTGATGAAACGTCTTCCTCTCGGACACCTGACAAATTACAACAAATTGCCGTTTTCGTGGAGTTTCATAAGAAGTTCAACACGTTTGCTGATTTTGCCAAACGGCACTCTGATATGAAAATGCTACTATTTGTAGCAACATGCAAGCAAGTACGTAGAAATAGCAAAACCGAAACGTGCACTTATCTTTCTCAGGCTAAATACTTTTCTGCCTTGTCAAGTAAGATAAAGGCTGTTTCCAGCAGCTTTTGTCTCACCAGCAAACTCAACCAAGAGAAACGGCTCGATGTTATATATGAATTTGGCAAGAAAACCAAAGGTAGCTCACAATTTTTCCCCAGTCCTACTCCCAAATCCTAGGCGTTCTGTGGACTACAGAATTGGCTGCTCGTGGACTGGATATTACAGGAGTTGATTGGATCATTAATTTTGATTGCCCAGACACTGTGGAATCCTACATTCATAGAGTTGGAAGAACAGCACGGTAATTCTTCCTACCAATTACCACCTTACCCAATGGATATAAAGGTACACAGCATCTGGCCAAGCCATGCTATTCCTTTCTCCAAAAGAGTCCCTATTTTTGGATAAACTTGTCGAAGCTCAAGTTCCAATTCAGACAGTTCATATAAACCCAACCAAGCAATCTGACATTAAGGAACTAATAATTTCGTGCTGCATGCAGCATCACGGGTTCGCAAAGATGGCGAAGAGTGTATCTTTCAACATTATGTTAGAGCTATCTCAACAATACCTAGGCTTACACTGCATATGTCCGATCACTCTACATGCGCTACCACAAAACATTTTTCTCCACAATAAACTTGCACGATTTGGCTGCAAGTATGGGGTTACCTGATCCTCCTACCATCAGCCTTGAAGATGTAATCTGCAACTACCCACTACCTCTCCCTGGGTGCTTACTTTGATTTAGGTATTATCTAAAAAGCCTAAAAATGAGACAAGGCAGGAGCAAATCAACATAAACTTACTTGAACCTACAGCACCAAAGGCATTTCCCAGTGCTTCTTTACCCCAAAAACAATTAACAAATTCAAAAAAAGGAAACAAGTCGCAAACGCCCCAAAGCTACGTCTTCATGTGCCCCACAATACTTCATGGGGGAGTGGGAAGACCCCGAGATTCTAAAGGCACAACCCACTCAGGCTAAACCTCGTGCCCGTCCACTCCTACAACCACGAGCTGCTATTGGAGAGTTATCGTTTGAAGCCGGAGGCCTTTTGAAACCCTCCACCACGCCAGACCCCATTCTACCGAACCTTGGGCAGGTATTTGGAAACAGGAAGAGGCCACCCAAGGAATTCGAAGGGAAGCACATACTCCTAAGTAAGTACTTACTTCCATTACCAACAAATAAAATCGAAACAAACAAAACAAAACACAAAACCAAACATTCCACAGATGAGCCAACAGTTGGAGAGGAGGAGGAAGAAGATGGCATCGGGAAGTCTGCGCCCGAGTCAGAACACTTGGACCCCGCGAACGACCTTCTCGTGCAGTTCTTCCAGCACGGCACAGTGACCGCGCCCGACTCATCGTCGTCGAGAAAGGCCGCCGCCGCCGCCGCCGCACGGGACGGGCTCGGCAAGGTCTCCACGCCCCGAGGAGGGGAATCGGCAGCAGAGAGCGGCCAAGGCGAAGGCGGAGGCGCGGGGCCGAGGACCGTGGAGCAGGACATGCTGTCGTTCTACGCCAGGATACGGGCGCAGATCGACGACGAGGACACGGAGGACAAGGGCAGGGAGAGGGAGCACCTGCGGCAGCAGCGGCTCAAGCGCAAGCTCAAGAGGGAGGGCAAGACCCTGTTCGGCAAGGACGACGTGGACGACACCGCCGTAGCTGGCAACGTGATCATCCGAGACGAAGGAGAACAAGGTGGAGAAGCAGAAGAAGAATCATCTGCCAGAGTCAACGCAGGAGACTACGACGTGGTCGTGGAGCCGCTGTCTGCTGACCTGGAACCAGAAGCTACTACTACGACTACTTCTACAACGAGGTCCTCTTCTGCGTCCACGGCAACAAAGGACAGTGACTGGGAGTATGAGTGGGAAGAAAAAGATGCAAGTGAGTACCATTGAAAAGCTTCACCAGAGTACCAACAAAAAAGCAAACAAAAAGAAATGTTGGTTGCCTTGACACTTCTTTTTTCAAGAAAACGATATTGACACAGTTGTTTTTACTTCCTCTTTGAGTTTGAGTTGACTGACAACCAGCAACTCTCCAGCACAAAAAAAAACCTATTTACTAAGAGCCCAGTGTGCTCTCCTGGAATGAAAACCTGTTTTTGGGGTCAGCAAACACCAAAAAAAGAATGTAACTTGGGGATGTACCCAACAAATTGGTTTTGATCGGTAGCCTGTAAAACGACCGGTTTGTCATCAACGGAATCGCCTGTCTGTTTTGTGGGTTGGTAAAATCGTTTTTGTACGGGAGGGAAAATTCATAGACATACTGCTTGAGATGTAAAAGTCTCATCAATTTGGCTGACATCGGATGTTGTGTCTTTTATTGGAGGTTTCCATGGTGGAGTAAGGCTGCGGTGGTACAAGGCATCCCAATCCATTCCAGCAAACCAAGGATGGGCTCTCACTTGCTTAGCAGAAAACCGTTTTTCTGGGTCTTGTTGCAGTAGCTTGGGGGAAAAAAGTCTAAGTGATAATTTGTTGTGGGTGCATTATTACCCCAGCAAGCAGAGATCTCGCGTCAGGAGTAACTTCAGAGGGATACTTAATATCGCCTGAGAGTATCCTCTGATACATTTGTGCATGATTGGGATTGTAGAACGGTGGCTTTTTAGTTGATACTGGCGTTAGATTTCTGTGAATAGAAAAAGGAAATTACTAATCCAGTAAGCATTTCAAAAATGAGTGTTCCCAAACTCCACCAATCTACAGGAGTTCCGTGCGGCTTCCCTTTCAGAACTTCCGGCGCTGTTTGGAGGTTTAACTTGTTGTGTTATCACTTTTAATGTAAACCAAGATATTCTGGAGTCCCACAAAAAGTGCTGGTTCCCGCTGTTGTTTGCAGTTGTTTGGACAAACCAAAATCGGTTATTCTGATTTCACCTGCGTTGAATGAGATTTGGGGAAGAAGGAGTCAAAAGGGGCTAAACCCTGGAAATCTATGAGAATATCTGCACAGTAAAATGTTTAGAATGGCAAACGAATTAGAAACTTCAGCACATACTTTCTGGTTTCAAATCTCTGAGTACCGATTACATTGAAATTAGTGGTTGCATAGAGACAAATAACCATACCTGTAGACAATTCCCAGTGCGTGCAAGTGCTCCAGAGCAAGAGCGATTTCTCCAGCATACATCTTCACCCTTGGTTCCTCGAATTTGTTATCGTTCTTCAGATGGTAGAACAATTCTCCGCCATTGACAAAGTCCATGACCATATACAGTTTTTCTGGAGTCTACTTGAACAATTAAGTTGGGGAAAAAAAAAAGGAATGATACCTGAAATGCGTAATGTAATTTGACAATGAAAGGGTGCTCAATTTGTTGCATGATAACTTTCTCAGACAGTGTGTGTGCAACCTTCACGATTGAGTAAGTCTCAGTTGTAAGCTTCCTATTTACCTGTTTTCTAGCAATGATTGCACTTTTCTTAAGAACTTTCATAGCGTAGATTTGATGATCATCTTTCTTTTCAACACGAAGCACCTAAAGGCGGGGTTAATTTCGGTGCACAGAAGCAAAGAAAAAGAACCTTTCCAAAGCTGCCCCGTCCAATTAAAGTCAGAATCTAACCAGAAAAGGAATTGTCAGAAAGGAAAACGAATGAAAGTTCCAACCACACACCGTGAAGTCTTCCTTGGTAACTTTCTGAGAAGTCTTGCTGAACAACATTCCAGCAGGTTTGTCTCCTAGAATCTGATCCAGCGGCCCGTACTCCGACTCATCATAACCGTGCAAGTCGCCATCAGACGACGCGGTAGTTGCAGCGGCCGACGCAGTGCTCGTTGACGACGTCGTAGTGGCGGAAGCCGTAGGCGTCGCCGCCGGGTCGGCTGGCGTCGCAGCGGCGCCGTCGGCAGATGCGGCGCCCTTTTTGCCCTTCTTGGGCTTCTTGTCGCCCTTCTTCTTGCCGCCCTTTGTCGGTGTTGCTGCTGTTGGCGCTGTTGCGTCTACTGGTCCCCCTTTGTTCTTCCCCTTGTGGTGTTGTGCGTTACCCATGGGTGGGGCTTTTTCTTTTTTTTTTCTTTGTAAAGAGAGAGATCTTGGGGACAGGTGTCAAAGGAGTGACAATTTTTCCCCTCCAAGAACAAAGGGAGTGGAAGATGGGTTTTTTTTGTGGTTTGGCCCCCTTTTCCCTCTTTTCTCTGTTGTTGTGGGTGCTTTGGTGCGACGAAACCGAGGCTTCGGCTTGTTTTTTTTAGTTGTTTGGTTTTTTTTCGTCAGAGGTGCACTTCGCAGAATCTGGATCTTGGTTTATTTCTCTGAACAGAGGTCCAGACATTCGGTTCCCGATCCAACTCAGAGTTAACGCTTCATATCCGGCTGGAAGGTTTGCTCTGTGCACAACTGAGACAGAGGGTTCTGGGTTTTTTCCCATACTGAGATAAGGTTACACGAAACGACTCCAAAATGCAAGACATACTGGACGCGACGGGGGCGGCAGTGAAAGGTACATTCAATCAATCTCGTGCTACAAGTGACTGTGCCTTTACTCTGTTTTTTCACTGTATTTTGACCCTCTGTACCTTTTTTTTTTTGTTTGCAAGCCAACAAACACAAAACCAAAAAGGAGTTGTCAATGTTATTTCCTCGGTTACCCACACGAGCGGCGCCGATTCTTCTTCTCCCACAAGTAGTCCTTCCACAGAAGAGCGCAGCCGCGACATAAGGATGTGCGCAACCGACCTCGAAAACTCTGACGGGAGGCTCCAAGAGCTAATTGTGGCCACGAAGCAGTTCGAGGTCCTCCTGGTCAAGACCCAGAAGGAAGGATTCGCCAAGATCGCCCAGATGGAAAAGGAGTACATGACATACCTCCAGACTCAGTTCAAGACCGTCACACTGCAATTCGACGCCGCGGTCAAAAAGCAGGCCGCGGAAGCCGCGAAGCAGCGCGAGAATCTCGAGCGCGTTCGCGCCGTCGTCCACGCGTCCGCCGCGACGGCCGCGGCGATCTCGGCCCCGACGTGCGACGACGCGGCCGCCGACGAGGGCCTCAAGAACCTCAGGGCCGCGTTGGTGGAGTCAAAGTCCATCGACGTGATCAAATCCGCTGAGATGCTGCAGTCCCTGCCGCAAATCGTCACGCCGTCGAAGCCTGGTGAGGACTGGGTCAAGGCCATCAAAGATTTGGGGACTATAGCCAACGTCACGAGGACAATCACGATCACGAACCGGCGCGGCGTCACCGTGCAGCAGATACTAGATTCAGTCCCTCAGCCTTGCGATCTTCCGGCTGGGAACCCTGACACCCACGACGGCGGCGCCTGCTTCGACGCCGTGAGGAGGCAGGTCTTCTCCGTGCACGGAAACGTCAATTATGGGAGGGACGTTTTCGTATTATCTCTGGCCGACAATTCCTGCCAGCACCTTCCGGATTTGGTACCGTTCTCCACTCATGGGCAGTATCCAGTCTGGGACCATGGCAACTTTGTTTATGTATTCGAGTGTGAGAGTGGAACATTCAACAGATGGGGCCGAATCAACTGTACCACTTTCGCATTTGAGGAGCTACCGTCAGCTAAATTCAGCTTCTGCAGGTTCTGCCAGTTTGTAGTCGATCCAACGAGGAGGGGCCTGCTGGTGATTGACAACGCGTTTTTCTTGCGCGAGTGTAACCTGGATACTTTGCAGTGGAGCGACAAGATTGGCAAAACATCACCCTTTGATGGAGAGGGCAAAGGCTTGTCATACTCTTTTGGTGCCGCCAGTCTCCTTGGGTGCTGGGGGCCTGGCTGTTTCCAAGTGAGTGCCATATATGGGAAAAGTGAACTTGCCGGTAAAATGGCTACCGTCGCGGTGACAAAAACTGGTGGTTCAGGCAAGCCCGCTGAATATTCAGTCGCCATAAATAACCTCCCTGGCATGGAGTCTGTTGGAACGTATAATATTACCCGCTGCAGAGTCACTACAGCGATTCCGGGCCTCCGAGGCCAGTTCATCCCAATAGTACAGGGAATTGCTTCTGACAGGAAATTCTATATCTGGGATCCCGAACAGAAGGCGGACAAGAAACTGTGGACACCCCTCTCATGGACCAGCACAAATGACGGTGCTCACACCTTCTGGGATGAGGACACAGGCCGTTTCTACTTCCAGACCAACGGCCAAAATACTTGGAATTTTGTGCAACTTAGGGTGTGAGTCTGCAATAAGTAATTTTTTTTAATTCTCGGGAGTTTTTTTTGGTACATATGTTTAGAATCCGTCAAATGAGTTATTATTGAACCACTATTGGTAGGATTAGAGGTGTGAAGGAACGAGAAAGGAACATACGGGGAATACGTCTTCGTCAGGGTTTGAAGGTTGGTTGTTACCTTCTTGTGTTGACAGTTGTGTTGGTGCCCGTTTCCTCTGAAAATACAAAAGTTAAATCATCACAAAGGGCGGAAATGCAAACCTCACAAGGTACCCATTTGAATAAAGTGAGATGGCCACATTTGACCCAACGTCTTTCCCACTGTAATTCCGTAAACATAAATTTAAATCATCACACCCCACCCCACCCCGGTCTATGAAGTAGTCGTTGCACACACCCTTTGGATAGAGATAGCTTTTGTTCCGTCGCCAGCCGGGTGGTATTCCACATCAAGAATCCCAGCCGAAATAGGTTCCTCAATGGAATTAGGCACTATACACAGCGGCGCTGCATCGTTGCCGTTATTATGGGTGTTGTTGTGGCTGCTGCTATTCACATTGGCTACATGTGCTAATGCCAGTGGTGGAGTGCGAGTAGTGCTTAAACTACATTGTGGGGAGACGGCATTAGCCGGTTGCTGTTGCTGCGTTGATGAACTTGTGTTCGTGGGCGTGGTGGTCGTTGACAATGGGCTCCCTCGCGGCGTCTGTTTGTTTGATGCTCGTTTTGCTGCTGCTGCGGCTGCTGTTGCTGCTACTTTTATTAATACAGGCTGTGATGGATTCGGGACTGCAGAGGAATGTGTATCATCCACAACACAGGTCTCCTCACCACTACTGTTACCACTGCTGCCTTTAGTTTTGGTTGTGCGTATGCTGATTTTGCTGTTGCTGTTTATAACACTATTAGTACAGCTTTGCGGGCGTCCCCCCTGCTGCAGTTGCTTTTCACATTTCGCAATCACGTCGCATCGCGGCAATTGCTGGCATTGCAACTGAGACGGCGAGTGCGATTGCGATTGAGATGGAGATTGGGATTGAGGCTGAGGCTGCTGTCGCCTGTAGCGCTTTGTCGCGGGCTCCCTGGGCGTGATTGCGTCGGGCAGCCCGAGTCGGCGACTTGGGGGCGCAGACGCCGCCGCGTTGGTTGCGGCGGGGGGAACGTGCTGGAGCACGAGTTTGGCGGCGGCTCCCCCGTGTATGACGACGTGGGCGTGGCCAGACGACATAAATAGTGGGCGACGAGAGGGTGGGTGGGTGGGGCGCTCGCGTGTGTTATGGGGTTTGGTATTGGCGTTGGTATTGGCGGGCAACGGAGGGCAGTGCGTTTGTTTAATAAATATGCCACACTCGGACGTTGGTGCAACGACGTCTGGAGGGACGATTTGATTGGAATTGGAATCAGAAAATCATCATCTGTATCAGGAGTGGGATCTCCTTTCCAGGCAGCACGAGTCACACGCCCTCGGGTGCATTGACCATCTCCCTTCGAGAGAACCTGCAGCGAGATCCCTCCCCATTCATCCAATCTAGAGAGTTGCGCCCCCCATACTCAGTTGTGGAATGGCCTCGCAGTCACAGTCGCAGGAGGACAGCTCGGCCGAGTTCGAGTCCCCAGAAAGCCAACGTAGGAGGGAGCAGGAGAGGCAGCGGTCGCGTGCGCCGAGCGCGTACGATGCGATGAGGAGGGCGTGCTTCAACGAGGTGTTTGCGCCCGAAGTTTTGCCGTACAAGGTGGACGTAGTGCTTCCCCTAATTGAAAAAATCGGCCAGCTGGTGTGCACTCCGTTTTTTTTTTTTTTTTTTTGTGTACCTTCCCATCATTGTTGTTCTAAGTAATGAAGTGGTGTTGCTTGTCCACAAACTACTATTCATATAATAAAATATATTTAATTTAACCCAACCAAAAGGAAGATTTATGTAAAAATGTCAACGACCAAAGATTGTCAAGTGTTTATGAGCTAGATATTGAGCGAGCAAAGTATCTATTGTTGTTGTATCATAAGACCAGACTATTAAAGGCATGTAAATTCTCTTTCCGTGGTTTCTGTTTCCATCTTACACCCACACAAAAAAAGAAAGATTGAAAAATTCTTCCTCCATTATAGTGTGCACAATGAAAACCTCTCCCCTGAGGAGGTGGCTTTTACGACACGGTTTGGTTTCAAGTTAAAATAACATGCTTTTGAGATTCTTATCAAAATTAGATTTTGTACACTTGTGGATACACATTTGAACAAATCATTCTTGCAACACATAGGCCCCAATGCCGACCAGCTGTCTAATTTGGTAAAGCGTGCGTAACCATCTCTTCTCTCTATCCACTTCTGATGACTTTTTAGCGCCAACACCCAATCTAAATCACCACGTTTTTATCCATGTTTGTAAGTCTCTCTCTGCTCATATTGATGTTGGAGGGTATTGCCCCACCTTGAGCTTTACAATCAATTCTCAAACCGAAACAGGAAAGACATTCTTCTTATCCAAGGTGATATTCACGTTGTTCCCTACCACTGTATAGCCCACCTCCTATCAACTGAAGAAGTTGAGCTTATATAACAAACAAACCAAGCGGTTTTTCCCTAAGAAAATTCTCTGAGAGATGTTCCTTTTCCCATAAAAATTATCCCACAATTCTGCTCGCTACCTCGTCGAGGTATTTCCGAGACAAGGGAGGAGTTGGAGACTTCATACCTTCTCGGCCTTTTGGCTAAGATCAAGTGTAGTATCTGTTCTTTTCAGCTTAATATCTGAAAGCTGCCCATTGGGTAGCATCGATATTAAACTTATTTTTCGTGGGGTCGCCGGGGGCGTCCTCTTGGTGGTGGGGCTTGCTCCGCCGTCAAGTTGGGTGCCCTCCTGATTGCCCAGGCACTGCACTGCCGCCTCGTGTGGTCAGCCCCACATTCCAAGAAAAAGAAAAACCACGGAATTTGATGATCACAACGGCAACGAAACGACACGAAAGGAGTGCACACTTGAACAAATTTACACTCAACAAAGTGGGTCACAAACGAAGAAATGAGTAAAGAGGCCACGGTGGTGCGGCAGGAGAAGATCGCCGGGGTTTTGGCGGTAATTGGGGTACCAACGGTGGTGTGGTTTATATGGGGCGCTGTGAAATTCGGGCGCCGGAGGGCGCAGTTTGGGTCTGCCCCGGCGCAGCTGGAGGACTTCTGGATGGCCGTGGCGGCTATGTTGGTGATTATGGGACTGAGGACGGCCTTGTCGGTGTTCGTGACGAGGAGGGCTGCTGAGAGGTTTGTTGTAAAGCAGCCTGGCTGGGACGAAAACCAATTGGCGGAAAGGAGGGTATGAGTCTCTATTATGGGTTGTTATTGTGGTGCTAATTGTGTAATGGTATTTGGGTGAATTGGTTTCGTTTGATTTGAGATTGCTTAATAGCTGGAATAGGAAAAGTTCCAGCATTGTGTTTTTCAGTGTCTATTCTACACTGCTTCCACATTGTTTGGGTGGTGGACTTTGGTGGATAAGTCTTGGGTCCCAGGGATTATCGTTCCTGGCGCAACTGGTGATGTGGACAATTGTTGGACGAACTTCTTTGATCAAGAAAATAATTTCCTGTTGGTAGGTAATTTGTCCTTTTCTTTGCCCAATCTCCATCATACAAGGTCCATGTGGTCGAGAGTTGCCCAAGTAATTTAATATTATCTAGGTGAGGTTGTACTATATGATTTCTCTGGGATACTCAGCACAATCTCTGGTATACCTCATCCTACGTAAACACCGCCGTGATTTCCTGGAAATGGCTATTCATCACGCCTTGCACAGTGGCCTCATTATTTATTCCTTCCTGCACGGATACATCAGAATCGGCACACTTGTTCTCGCAGTGCATGACATAAATGATATATTCATAGCTTCTTGCCGATCTCTGAGCGAGGCCGGCTACAAGAAGGTTCTACGAAGATGGCTTTTTATTACCAAATAACCCACCCCAAAAAGGCCGGCTTTGTATCTTTCTTCCTGCTGATAACATCATGGGTGTGGTTCCGGTTGTTCCTATTCCCAGCCTATATAATACACAATACCATGTTTGTGGCCTATGATCTAGTGCAGTTGGCGTTTCAAAAGAATAAAAGCCCTATCCAGAATGAGGGCTATGCATTGTTCAACTTCATGCTCTGTGGGCTTCTCGTTCTTCACTTCTTCTGGTTCTTCATGTTTCTCAGAATGGCCTACAACATGGTCAACAAACTCAATTGTGACGACGAGATCAACGTACCAAAGAACTCACAGCCGACAGAGCAACCCGAAACCAAAAAAACCAATTGACTTCAAACACCTATCAGGCACAAAAAAGAGACAGTGTTTGACTCTGGAAGTGAAAGTTTATTATTGTTTCACAAAATATTTTCATTTTGGCCCCTCTATTTGTTACCAACAAACATTTAATCTTAAAAAGGGTTGGAAGTATCAGCAGAAACGGCTGCATTGAGGTTGTCCCATGAAACAGAACAAGGGTACTCGCATGCATGTGTGGCAGCACACAACTTGGATGCTTCTACACAGTGCGTAAGGTGCAAGGAAAAAAATCTAGAGGGGAAGGTGAAGGAAAAGGTTACACACTCTTGAGCCAAATTCTATCCTCCAGGTGGGGTGAGGCCACTATGGTTTTGAACTCAGAGTCGCTCAGCCGGGTCATCTCGCATTCAACAAACTTGAATTCCTGCCGAAATAGAGTGTTTGCAATCCCCTCTGCGGTTCGGCATGGCTGGGCCAATTCTGTGTGGCAGCATCGTTTGGGAAGCTTGTGGCCTGTCCCCATTCCAAGCACACCGGCGTGGAAGAATGCGTTGAAATCCTTGAACACTTGCTCTGTTTTTTTCTCTGGGTCTCCTGGTCTGTGAGTGGGTTTGCGTTTGTAATTGGCACCATAAAAAGCATACACTAAGGCTGAGAATCTCATCAGGCAGCTTCCATTACAGACAATCTCTTCACCAGATAACTTCCATGTTCCTCTTGCTAAGGCACACAGGTAGGTGTTTCCATTCCTGTTAAACCTCAGATATCAGGGGAAAAAGGATGACTGTTTACGATTAAAGGAGTTGAACAATATAAAGAAATGTGGGTAATGGAGTGGGAAATGGTTGTAATGATATATCTTTATCATATATGAAAATGTTTTTCTTTATTTTATGTTTGCGGTTATTGCTGCCCCATAAGTAGACTCACAAAAAAAAGACACACCAAGAGGAGCTCTCGAACATCTCAAAGTTCTTATCGGTGCCATCATCCCTTAGCACCAACAGAATCCCGTGGCTGCGGTCCCCCTTCTGCGAAACGTGCTTCCACGCACCGCCCCTTGAACCGGCGCCCCCCGTTGCCGATGCAGACGATTCGCTTCCTCCCATAACAGATAAACGTCGTATCACTTTCTGCTTTGTTTTTTTTCTTTTTCAATCTGCAGGTTTTGATGAGTGACAGGGTGGCCGGAAGTTTGTTGTGTCGATCACCCTTCCTTTCATGTCGAATAGATAGATCTGGAGTCAGTATATGTACCTCCTGTGGTGGATCTATCGCGGTTGAGTGCATCGTGAATGCAGAGGAGTAGCGGGAAGAAAACACGGGCTTTAAGCCCGCTTTGACAGGGTCCTGTCCACACTGAAACTAACACCGAAATTTCCTGGGGCAATGAAGTTGCTTTTTTCTGAATGTCACGCTGCATTTTGATCAACCTCCAAAAATTTGCGCAAGTGCTCTTTTGCTATTATCTTAATGCCTCCTGATCATCAGTCTAACACAGGCCACACGCCGCGGGAAGAACTTGATTTTTGGTGTCGAGGGTGACTTTTTCTCCAGTAGTGATGAGGGACTTCATTTTGGATATCATCTCCTTGGGAACCTCGATTCCGGGGAAGTTCCTGTGATTTTGTTTGTGTTTCTGGTTGGGGAGACTGGGCACTTACTTGTCTGGTCTGAAGTGGACTACCAGAGTGGCAACTTGGCTGGGAGAAAGTACTCCAAATATGCTGCTGCTGATGGCCAAGTCCAGAATCTGAGGGTCCAGCATGAGCACACTCGCTGCTTGCTTGCAGTGTTTCAAGAAGAGCCTTGATTCAAAAGGATTAAGAAAAGTTAGGGAAAAAGCGGGCCATGGGGGAGAAGCTGGAGGAATTGTTGCCTTTTTTGTTATTGCGCTGTGTTTTGTTGTGGTTTTTGTTTTGAGGGAGGATAGATACGCTGCTTCGCGGAATATGCTGGTTGCTGACAAGTCCTCAAGTTGGGATAGACTCAATTTGACTTGGAACCCAATATTACAAGTACCTGTGGGTGCACATTACATTAAATCGATGAATGATACTGAAGGCATACAAAGTTCAGGGTGAGTGATGATGTGATTAAATACACGTGCATTAATCCAGTAGTACACTTGACAGAAAAATTGTATACAAATGGCCTTTGGGAGGGCCAAATTAGAGTTGTGTGCAAGTTCTGCTAATGTGGAAAAGAGTGTGGGAGCCCCCCTGAAGAGAAGTCACAATAAAGAGAGGGTTTTTTTGTGTTGGTTACTTGATAATGGAACGCCTATCCCCTTTACTAAAGAGAGCCATGTTTTGCTCAAATATCGAAGGAATAACAAGGGGTTTCAAAACCTGGCGTGCGTTACGACGATTTTGAGATAGACCAACAAATATTAACTTTCTTCGTTTGTTTCAGGAGATGAGAGTACTGCGCGTAGAGAAGACGAGAGAATTTGTGCAGATAAGGCGGACTATTATCAGGAAGAGCCTCAGTAGGGTAAATAAAATGCACACAGTGAGATGAGCTAAGGAAGAAATTAATTCTGGTATGAAATGAGTTTCTTCTAACCTGGGTGGATTCTTTAGAGTACTGTGGATGGATTGAACGATAGTCCAAGTAACAGCGAGGGAGGACATAGATTTAATTGGAACATGATCCTCAGCGGATTTCATCCACTTAAAAACCAGTCATAACAGTAAAGCAGTAAAGGATCATACCCCTTCAATTGCCTGGAAAATTAAACTATTCTCTTGTTGTACCTCTGAAATATCAGCCTCCTTTTGACGTCCCTCTTGCGCCTGAGCTCTCAAATCTCTATTCTGAGTTTCTAGTTCCTTAATGCGAGCGGAAGAACTTTCACTCTCTGTGTGAATTTGTTTTGAGAGAGCTTCAAGATCACTTTTCTGGGACTGAATAAGTGCCTGCTGACTTTGCAGTTCTTCCACGTGTTTTGCAGTTTTGAGTTCCATATCCTTCTGAGTGGTTTTCCAGCCCTCTCTTTCAGTCTCTAGAACCTTGTTCAGTTCATGAAGCTCCTTCTCGAGGTTCTTCACCTTTCCGTGTTCTGTTGTTGTTGTAGCTTCCGTATCGTCTTTGGCCTTCTTTAGTTCCTTCAACTCACTGCGGAGCTGGACTTCTTTGGCTTCCGCTTCCTGTCGTGTTCTGTGTAACTCCTGGATTTCCGAAGCCAGTTGTCCCTCTCTTGCTTGGAGTTGTTGGATTGCTCCGTTCAATTCGACTATTTTCTTTTCGTACTCTTTTTCCTTGAATCCCATTTCATTTGTTTGTGAAGAAACTTTTCCCAATGAAAGTTCAAGTTCTTCTGTTCTCTTCTTCATTTGATGGACTTCATTATCCGCATTTGTTTTGACAGTGCTCAACTCTTCCTCCAGTTTTGTAACTGTTTCTTCCAATCTTGAAATTTTTTTGGAGGCGTTTTCTTCCCTTTGTTCCAATTCTGCTGAATGCGAGGTTGACCGCTCGAGGTTTTTAGATACCTCCAGGCAATTATGCTTCTCGTTCTCTATGTCACGTTCCAATTGCGCAATCTTGTTTGTTGCTTCCTGCTCTTTCTGCTGGGATTGTCCCAGATTTGCGGAAGTAGTTTTGTTTTCCTCCTCTAGTTCACTAACCCGTGCCTTGAGCCGTTGAGTTTCTCTCATCATTTCTTGGGCCTGAGATTCTGCTTGTTGGGTTCCTGCTTCTATTTGTAATCTATTCACCGCTTTTTCCTCTTCTAAGGAGGCAGTGAGTTTCCTTATCTCTGCATTAAGCTGTGTAATCCTTTCCTTTGTCTCGGTAGCTGCTTGTTCCTTGGTAGCTTTTTCTTGCTTCAATTCCAACTCCAGTTCTGTGAGCCGTTGCTGAAGTTGTTGTGTCTTCTCTTTATCATGTAAAAGTTCCTCGGACTGGGTTCGGAAATTTGCTTCAAGTTTCTTCAACTGAGCTTCCAAGTCTTCCACATTGTGCTGCAATTGTTTCCCATGGTCCTTTTCTGATTTGCAGTCTTCTTCAGATTTCTTCAGCTTCCCTTCCAGCCTTTCGATTTCCTCACATCGGTGCTGTAACTCGGTCGCTTTGTGCCCCAATTCGGCTTCAATCCGTCTGTTTTCAGTGTCTTTTTGCCGAACCTCTTCCTGGTGTTGTGTCTGCTCGTCTGCCCTAGTTCTCAGAGAAGATTGATAGTCTTCTTCTGCCTTTTTTAATCTTCCATCGAGGTTTTGATTTTCTTCAATCTTGTGCTGCAAATCTGCCTCGAGCTTTTTAATGTCAGATTCCCTTTGGTGGATCTGCAATTGCTCTTCTGACAGAGCATCTTTGGAATGTGCAAGATCTTCTTCAAGTTTTTTTATCTTGGCTTCTGATTCCTCAATAGAGTGCCGCAATTTTTCTTTATCGTGTGTATATTCTTCCCCACTCTTTCTTACACGTTCCTCTGACTGCGATAGTTCTTGCTCCTTGTGCTGCAGCTCGGTAGTTTTCTGTTGTAATTCCGCTTCCAAGCGTTTAACGTCCGCCTCTCGTTGGTTTCCGTTCTCCGAAGCCCGTGAGTGTTCCTCGGTTTGTACTTTGAGCTTTTCCTGCAATTCTTCAATCGTGTGTTGCAATTTTGAACTATTTTCCTGTTCTGACTTGTACTCCTTCTCCATTGCCTTGAATCGCTCGTCGAGTTGCCCCATTTCCTCTCTTAGGTGCTCAAGCTCTGCTTTCTTGTGTGCCAGTTCATCTTCTCTTTGGTGAATATCCCCTTCTAGACCCGTCTTTTGGGAGGACATCTGGGTGGATAATTCCTCCACTTCCTTGCGTTTAGCCTCTACGGCGGCCTCCAGTTGCTCTATTTTGATTCTGGCATTTTCTTCACTTTTCTCTTTTTCAGCTTGTATTTTGGTGATGTTTCCTTCAGCTTCAGATTGTGATTGGCTAATTCGAGTTTTCTCCTGTGCCAGGGCTTCCTCTGTGGCTTTGTTTTTGGATATGAGGGTTTCCAATTCACCCTTCTGTTGAAGGATAGTCTTTTCAAGAGTGCCGATAGTTTCTTGGAACTGTGCACTATGAATTTTTTCCTTTTGAAATGATTCCTCTTGTTGTAAGCCATTAATCTTTTCCTTTTCGCAGAGCTCCTCCAAAGCCTTATGCTTCACAGTTAAGTCATCGAACGCTTCTTTATGCTGGGTTGCAAGGGCAGTAGCTGATGAGCAGGCAAGGTCTTTCTCAGCAAGTTGGGACTCTAGCCCCTTCACCTGTACTTGTAATTCCTCAACCCGGCTACCAATTTCACCGGACTGGCCTTGGAGAAGAGCCCGCTTGTCTTGCTCGCTTTTGAGTTCATCTTCAAGATTTTTCACTTTTTCCTCAAAACCTCCAACTTTCAGTTGTAGTTGCTCTTTTTCTTGTGCAAGGGCTTCTGCCTCTGTTTTGGATTTTTCTGCCATGGTTTTGAATTCTTCTTGTATCTGGAGAGATTTTGCCACTTCTTTTTTGTGCTCGTCTTGCTCTGTTGTGAGTTTAAGCTCCAGGTCTGTTACTTGTGTAGCTAGGTGTTGTTTCTCGCGTATTAGATCCTCAAGCTCATGCTGTCCCTTCTGTCCAGATTCCATGTGAGACTTGTTAACTTCTTTTTCTGCTTCCAAATCTCTTGACAATTGCTTCAGTTGTTCTGTCAATTCATTGACCTTATCATTGGCTTCCTTTTCTCGTTCTCCCGTTCTCTTCGATTCTGCCTTCTCCGTCTCGAGAGCTACTTTCGTACTCGAGAGTTCTTCTCCCATTGTCTTTGAATTTGTTTTTTCTTGTTCCAGAAGAGTATGTACTTGAGAAAGTTCTTCCACCACTTTCTTAGACTCCACTTTCTCGCCTTCAAGAGCAGATTTCAACTGTGACAATTCTTCTCCCATCCTCTTCGATTCTGCCTTCTCCGTATCGAGAGCTACTTTCGTACTCGAAAGTTCTTCTCCCATTGTCTTTGAATTTGCCTTTTCTTGTTCCAGAAGAGTATGTACTTGAGAAAGTTCTTCAACAACTTTCTTAGACTCTACTTTCTCGCCTTCAAGAACAGATTTCAACTGAGACAGTTCTTCTCCCATCCTCTTGGATTCTATCTTTTCCTGTTCAAGAGAGGCATTTGAGTGGGAGAGCTCTTCCCCTATTTTCTTAGACTCTGCCTTTGCCTCTTCCAGAGCTACCTTCAAACCTGAGAGCTCTGAATTGAGGTTTTCTATAGTTTTATTTGCCTCTGCCTCCTTTAGAGATAGCTCCTGAGACTTTTCTTCAGCCTTCTTCAAATCACCTTCCAAACTCCCAACTTTCAATTTAAGTTCGTCGGTAGATTTATTGAGCACATCTATTTTGGAGGATGCTTCTTTCAATTCCTCTCTTGTTCTGTTGAGCTCTGCAAGGAGGTTTTCAATTCTCGTATTTGCTGCGGACTCTTTATCTTCAGCACTCCCAGTTGCTCCTTTCAGCTGCAACTCCAGGTCACTTAGCTTTTCTTTAGCACGTCTCTCAGCTTCACAAACTCCTGCAAGTTTTGTGTTGACCTCCTCCAGTTCTGTGTTCAATTTAAGGCACTTATCGGCGGCCTCTTTCTCCTTGACTTCCAACTCAGCAGTTTTATTCTTCACGTCACCTAGTTCAGCTTCGAGTTCAGTGATTCTGTGACTCAAGTCGTTGGATTTACTTTCCATAGAATTGGCTTTTTCCGTGATTGCGTCTTTTTCATTTTGCAATTTGGCTTTCTCTTTGTCATGTTCCTCTAGTTGACCTTCCAATTCATGCAGTCGTTCCTCGCACCGTGTGGCGTTCTTTTGCGACTTCTCTAGTTTAGCTCTTACATCTTCTATCTCCACCTTCAATTTTTTTTCCATATCTGCAGCTGTGTTATGTGACTGCTCTAGCTGCTCCTCAAGTGTGTCAACTTTTTCTTTGAGGGCATCAGCTTTTTCTTGGAGGTCGGAGGCATGTTGGTCAGCAGATTTCTGCTGGCGCGCCTGTACGAAATTACTTCCCAGGCTTTGACCCCCACAAACCACTTACTTCTTTATGTGCCTCGTGAAGTTCTTCTTTTAGTTTTTTAATCTTGGCCGAATCTGAGTCCCTATCAGATTTAAGCTTTGAAATAGTCTCAACACGTTCAGAATCCTTCTTTTCTGAGGCAATCAGTAAACAAAAAGACCAATATAACCACGAAAAAAGAGAGAGAGGAGAAGAGCAAGCAAACCCAGATGTTTCAGTTCGTCTGCTAGTTCATCCCGCTCTTTTATGGCTGCTTCAAGTTTTTCTTGCAATTCCTCTAGTTCACTGTTATCACTTCATTGATGTAAGTCGAAATCGGGACGCTGGAAGGCACACATTGTGGGTGCGGAACTGGGAGTCGGAGTAGGAGTAGGAGTGGCGGGAGGGGGAGTAGAGGTTCCTACTTGCTCTTCTTCATCCTCAGGCTCGCCTTCCCTGAAGTGTATAAGAACTTAATGAAGAAGGGAGGTCTTTGAGAGAAGGTCTGGTGGGAGATTTACTTGGCAACACCCATATTTGTGTCATTTATTACCACCTGGAAGTATTATGTTACGTGAAGTTAAGAACTCCGGGTAATACATTGAGGGTTATAGGAGCACCCTTAGAAGACTTGGACATTACTAGTTGTTTGTTTATTGTTCCAGGCACATCTGCAAAATCTGCAAAGTTCAATTCTGTCTCCCCAAGAGTTGAAGCCTTGATCTTGCGTTCCTTTGGGAATTGAATTAGACAAAACTAGCCAAGCTCCTCTTAATCCAGTAAGTGTGTCAAACACAGTAACATGCTCCATACAAAGATAAAACCTATAAGTACAGAAAAGTGGCACTCAAAATAGGGGAGGTGTTTACAAATTCACTGGCTGTATGAAGATATTTTTTGTGGGATTCAATTATTTAAAGAGTGGCGTAGGATGGCATTTGGCATTTTATTTTGGCCAGACACACACCTCAGCCACAGACACGTGGAGTGACTTCTCGTTGAATTTTCCCGTAGAACTGTCGCGAAACAGCGTGATGATGAAGTTGACCTGGTGGTTCCACTCAGCCGAGCCGCGCGTGACCGGGCACGGCACCGTGTGCGAGCGGTCCTTGAGGGCGAGGCCGCGTCGCCATTTCACGATCGCCGGGGCGCCGTCCGAAAGAGGAAGGTTCTTGGCGAGGACGAAAGTGATCGAGAACTTGTGCTTCCAGCCGACGCGACCGAGGCCGAAAAGCCCGGTCGTGGCGACCCCAGAGGTCGATGTCGACGCCGAAGTGTTCACGGTGTTGCCGATGAGGCCGCCGCTCCCGCTGGCCATTTCGAGAATCGAGGCGGTTGGGCTGGGACTGGTGTTGCCTGAGTCCCTCAGGGTGGCTGGGTTGCCTCTGTTCTTCCTCATGCTTGGTGTGGTGCGATTATGGGAAGGCTAGTTGCTGGCAGCTGGTTGTTGTACTCTCTTGGTTTTCCAATCGGTGGGTGAGGCCGAAATTACCACTCGCAGGGAACTGCTGCCTCGAGGGTTTTTTTTTTGTTTTGTTTGTTGCTTCGTTTCGCCGAAGACTGTGTTTGTCATTTCAACAAATGGTGGAAAGTAAAACAATAGAGAAATCACTTTCGTTTCTCTCTTTTTTCTTTCTTTCTTCACGCAAGAGATACAAAGTGGAATGCGGAGGCAAAGTAACAATAAACTGTGCTTATTCGTGATGATTGTATACAGCAAAGTCCCCAAGCAGGCCACTTCTGGCCACAGTTTCTGCCCATTCTTCAATAAGATATGCACAGCCTTGAAGGTAATTTGCAAGGTCAGATTCAGTGGCGTTTATGTCCCGGAATCCTTCTTCCACTGTATGTTGTGCATAAATCAGTCCAACCTGGCAGTAGAGCCGAGTTAGCACTCATTCTCAACCCCGGAAGATAATGTGCGCACAGCTGACTTTGCAGCAGACAGAGGGGTCCAAAGCACATGCCAACTGCTGGGGAGGTGGTCTGCAACAAATAATGGTAGAGGGCACGTCCACTTTTCGGCGAGCACTGACAGGGGTCGGGATGGATTGTCTGATGTCATGTCGACGACGTGGCGGCACACGCTCGTGATGCTGGACGTTAGTTCCACAATAGGTCCAAGTGAAGATGAAGTGACAATATGAGATAATTCTGAGCTATTATTTTCCAGCATAACAGTATCGCCCAAATCAGCAGCATAGCCAATGGTTTGGTGAGATAGCGTCCTGCACCGTAATTTTCCTTTGAATGTACTCCAAAAAGGGTAAAAGAGGATAGGATTATGAATGATGTGCTCTATTGCAGAAAGCAGGGGAGCGACAACTATAGCCATCCTCCAAAGTAGAGAGAAGATATCGATGGCAATCATGTGGTCTTCTTTATTCTCCTCCAAGATGGATCTATTCCTGCCCCATTTAGCAACAGAGTTGCCTAACAAGGTTAAATTTCCAGTAGTGTAAGCAATCTCAAAGTAGGGTAGTGCCATTAATGAAACACCATCTGAAAACGGTGACAATAGCACAGCCACAATGGCCCCAGAATATCCTACAACATTCATAGTTCCACCAGCAACCTTTCCGATTCCTCCATTTTGGTGGTTCTTAAGGGCTTCATCGGCCCTTTTCCTCATCCTTGCGGCTACATTGTTGGCAACTTCCTTCACCTCGCTTGATCCAGTGTAGTGTCCTCCACTAGGGACCTGGTTCCCCGCCACTTCAGCAGTTACAAAAGCCAAACTCGCCATTTCAAATGAATCCAGTACACACTGTAGCATGCTTTCCACACATTCTTTCCCACCAAATTTCCGCACTGACGCCTTATTCCAATAATCTGGGCTCTGCAAATCCGCCAGTACATGGAGCAGAACAGCCACCTTTGTTGCTGTAGTATCGTGACCAGTATCCGTGATTCCACAGAGAAACGTTGCCTTAAGGGATTCACGTACAGCAAAAATGTACCCCTTTGGAAAATGCTTGATTTGCAGATGCTCCAGACCTGGAAATTGTGGTGATAGGGGTTCTCCAAGCCTCACAATCCATAATCCCTCTATCCCGCTTGTGATAGTGCAATATTAGAAAAACAAGTCCAAACACCCAAAAGAAAATATCACGAGCCAAAACAAACGCAAAAGTATAAACCAACAGCAAAAAGCCAAGGCATATCACAGCTCAAAAAGAAAAATCAAAAACATAAACACAATCACACAAATGAAACACACAATATGAGGTCAGCAGCACATGTCAGTATTGATTCTTTCTCCTCCTTGCAAAGTATGTTGTTCATTTTATGCAATACCACTCGAGCTGGCCAGGCACCCCTCGGGATTGTGGGAGATACCGTCGATGTCATGTCCTCGCTTTCCCTTTTTCAGGTTTTTTTTTTTTTTGTTGTTTGCTGCTACGAGACACAACGACCTCGACCGGCATCGCGTGTCACATCAGAATAGTTACCAGAAAATTTTTCGATATCTGAATAAAATAATCAACAGACCGGAACGCTGTCATTTTCCTTGTTGTCTCTCAGGATCGGCGGTCTGGTGTTTTTTTATTTCGCCATCTTTAGCTACGGTGAAGGGGATTTCTAGCTAAAGCAAACTTTTGGACCAAGAATTTAGATTAAAATTGTTAATGTTGGCACTAGGATGAATGCTTGGTTAGGTTTTCTTCTTTGCCTTGTTGCGTTCAGCACCAATCACAAGCATATCATTGGTTAGGATTGTAGACTTTCCAGAAATGATGTCGCTTAGCTCGGCACCAAAGCCTGTTGGTGTCCCAGTGACAAAGGCTAGTGGTTCTGTTGGTGTTACTGTTGTTGTTGCGGTTGCGGTTGCTGTGGATGGCGATGGTGGGGGAATGATGGCTGAAGATGAGGATGTTGTTACGGATGTGCTTGAAGTTTTGAGGCTGTTTGTGGGTGTGGGGTAGGGTTCAGAGGGTAAATTTGGGTTTGGAGTTGGTGGAAGGGGTTCTGGAACATAATCTTCCTTACGCCACAGCTGATTGTCTTTGCCTGCACGCCATTCCCACAGTATGACAAGCTATTTTTAGGTTAGTTTCCTTTGGATTGAATTGTGGTTGTTGTAGATGAAATTGAGATACAAAGTGGTTGGAAGAGGTAGAGAAAATACCTTGGATCCACGGTCTAGATCCATGCATTGTGTTGGATCAGTGTCAGTACGTAGAACCCCGTCCTGTGCAGTGTTAAACGTGTTTTCAGTGTTCATATACGGGGACATACTCCTCCGAGTTTCCAGTTCTGAGAAATGGCATATGTATTTTGAGGCATAACTATGAGCTTGCGCATTCCTTGCAAGTCTGGTGCTGGGGAAATATCGATAGCGAACCCGGTCTTGGCATTGCATATGTTAGTACCATTCCAGCGCCACATTTGAAGCAGTCCGGACCGCTCCGCTGCAACACATAAGGGAGTGTTTGGATCCTCGCAGTTACCTTATTCAAAGAAAGAGGTAAATGAAA
This sequence comes from Pelomyxa schiedti, assembly GCA_020536535.1. Classification (NCBI taxonomy): domain Eukaryota; phylum Evosea; order Pelobiontida; family Pelomyxidae; genus Pelomyxa; species Pelomyxa schiedti. The sequence continues at coordinate 125,415 of JAHLWZ010000805.1, forward strand.
ACGAATGTGTTAAAGTGGCCTTACCATAGGGTTGAAGAACCCCCACGCCTGTTTCGGAGACAATATAAAAGGCAGATTCATCCTTTGTGAATTACATAAAAATAGCATTGGCACAAAGGCATACAGGTGGTGTCTCTGTGAAAGGGTTGCATGTTTTGAGTAAATCAATCACTCCATGCATAGTATATTTGGATGTTACACTGTCGAAATCGTACACATTCAATGTTTGTAAAGTTCTGGAACCTGGTTTCGTAGTTACAAGGACAAAAACGGGAAGTAGGTACGCTGCTTATATTACCTTTGGCTAGATTTGACAACTGGCCTGGGTTTAGTGTAAAAGCACTACGTAAGGCTGAGCAAAACGCAGAGTAATCAATATCCAGCTTAGCAGTGCCGAATTTGGCGGACCAAAATCTAAGCGCTTCCTTGAGAGGCAGTGTAAGTACAGACTGGGGAAAAAAGGCCAAAAGGAAAGTGCCTTATCATGAATATTTGTGGCGGCATTGAAGTTTTGCCCTGCAGTGAGGCTTCTGGCTTTTACTAATAAATCCAACAAGGATTTAAGTTGGGATGTGCTCTCTGTGAGATCACCCAACACCGCTTTTGGGTTCACAAAAAACTTTTAGTGAGGTGATTTTAGTTGGAGGAAATGCTCATTTCTATTATATACCTTACTCTTTGACTTCTTCTTGTACTTCTCTAGAATGTGTTGTGCCCCTTTCAATTCCTCAAAGATACGATTGATTAGAGGTGCACACTTGTCATCAATATCCTTGATAGGTTCCAAAACATTATTTATAGTTTGTACAATGTCGCCAAAGGATGCCAATTCCTAGTGCAAAATTAAAACAGCGAACAAGAACACAAAACTGAAAACATCCTCATCAACAACAACAGTAAGTAAGGTCAATAAACTACTTTTCATTTACAGTCTCAACAGGGCAAATTAGAAAGATAGAAATAGCAGCATAGCACACCCCGGGAATTGCTTTGTTAGCAGCCCTCCAGTCCTGTACCCACGTGTACAATTGCACACCGAGGGTTACGGCGCTGGCAAGTGTTTGGATGGCGTCGCACATGCTAAAAAGCCAACGGTATATGCGGTGCTAGTAATTATGGGTTGTCTCTCGCCCCTGGGCTGTCTGTGGACGTTTGTGGTGTGACCGAACCGAAACGGAAAAAAGTGAAAACTGATTCAAGGAACGCCCTGAATCAAAAGGAACCTTGGATTTACTGGTTTGGAACGGATATCTGATGTTGGGACTGAGGTGGCAATGACGGAGACAACCAGCGAACTGTCGGCTGGTTTTTGTCGTGACACATGGAGACTTTTCCAGGCTGGAAAACATGCCAGATCTGACAATGCCACCGAATTTCTTCATGCAGTGACAACGCCAGAATACCCAGAAACTCACCAGAAAAATCTCCATCACATCTCAACGAAAAGAAAAAAACAAACACAAACAGCAAGCCGCCACACAAAGCAAAAAGAGAAAAAAAAATGCAACACGACGGCAGCGGTTTGGGCACGAACACGAAAAACGACGGGTGCGAGCGCAACAGCGATGGCGATCCCACGGCGTCTTGTGGTGGCATTGCAGTTCCAACTTATGGGACGTTGCCGACGCCGCCCCCTCCGCAACAACAACAGCAACAGCAACAGCAGCAGCAGAGCGACGCGCCGGCCCCCCCTGTGATCGCGAGATCGAATCCCGGCGGAGGCGACGACATTTCGGTCGTCGTCGACGCGTCAATGAGCGCGCGGCAAGACATTCCAATGCAAATACAACAGCAGCAACACCATCAACTACAACAACAACAACAACAAAATCAACAGATACAGCAGCAGCAACAAATTGGGTGCGAAGTCGGCGATGAATTATTAGATGGGAATCAGAGGCGGCTGAGTGTGCCTGGATGTCTGAATTTGGACAACTCGAACCCCAGCAGGACTGCGTCCAATTTAAATGTGGTTGTGGCTACAACTTCAACTCAGGCAACATCATCTAGCAATGGAAACGACTTTATAGGTACTTAAAGTACCTTTAACCAAAAAAAAAAAAAAAAAAAAAAGCTATGTTCTTACCCTTCTTATGCACTCCAAAAGTTATACCATCACCTAAGCCCAATCTCTCTGACCAATCTCTGGCAATGTATGTTCCCCAACCCGACCAAGGGAACACACTTCAAGACAGGGACCTTGTTCCAGCACAGCTGCGTACGTTTTCCACCCAATTCTGGTTTGAAATGTCACAACGCCTAAAAGTTAGTCTGGCTGAGAATATAGTTGAAAACGTGTCAGATCAAATTGGTAATCCACAGCCACTGTGTGGTAATGAGGCTGTGCAACCTCCAAATAAACGAATCAAGGTTACTCATCAGAAGCAAGCCTTTTCAGTGAACCAACCACTGACACCACCTGCACAGAATATACCAACACCCCCCACTTCTACTGCGCAGCTTTTTGAAACCGTTTTTCAAGTAGCATCACTCCTCAATTTACTACAATCTTCCCAGACACAACTCCAGTCCCCCCAGCAGTTGCAACAGCTGCATCACCATTTGCAAAGTAATACACATCAACAATGTCTATCATTCCCTACAGCTGGAACGCAACCTCCAACCCAGCAACCACAATCCCACTTTCAGCAATATCAGCAACATGTACAACCACCAGTACAACATTGCCTCTCACAACCTCTCCCACAACCCCAAGTATTGCAGCAATTGCATCAACAAATTATACAGCAGCAAGCTCAGCAGCAAATACAACAATGGCTTTTGCAAGGAACACAAGCACCACTTTTGCACCCATCTCAATCAGGGAACATCCCACTTCAGCCATCTACTAATCAACTGCAGCCAGCTTCATCATCCATTACATCACCAAAATCTGATAAGGTACGTATCATTACTCCATGCCAGTGTCTTAGGTTTTTTTTTTTTGAAAAAAAAAAGCAAGATATTGAAGGCTTACAACGTGTTGTTGCAGATTTGGGTGTTGCTATCCAAAGCTTTAAGTCAGGTTGCTCCCAGCTTTTGTCCTTGTACCTTCTGAAAGGAAATTTAGTTCTTGTTACAATATCACCAGAACTTTTAAAATTGCGATCATTTCTCGAGCATAATGCACCAATACCGGCTTCTACTCAGAGTCCCACACCTAATTCACATTTCCATACAGCCACAACATCCACCAGCACACAACCTTCAACAATAGTTTCTATTCATCAATCCCCTCCACCCCTTTCTTCTTCCCCTCCGCCAAGCCCTCTTCCCACAAGGAACCAGCAAAGTCATTTACAGCGGACTTCTTCATCACCTGCATCCATCTCACATTCACAGCAATATGTCTATCCTTCCAACCAATCACAAACTCAATTCCAGTCTCCCAGCTCCAGTCGTTCTCTTGGCATTTTATATTCTCAAAACACACAGGTTAGTTTTTGCCACTACTAAAAAAACAAGTCCTCTGATATATCTTCAGATAAAAGACACAGTTATCACTGGACCAATTTTTTGCATTGGTCGCTCCTCAAAGTGTCACTTAGTTTTATCTGATACTGGGCTCAGTAGCACAGTGTGCAAAATTTTTATGGTAGGCGCCATCTTTGGGGATTGCACCAGCCAATTCCTTTTTAGAAAGAAAATATGACTGTGCTTGAGTGCACTGGAAACTCTGGTCACGTTGTTGTTGATGGTAAGGATATACCCAAAGGTTACCAAGTGTGCCTCTTCAATGGTACTGAAATGACCCTGTCTGGAGTGAACAAAACCTCCTATGTATTGCTCCCTCTTTTATGGGAACTATTAATGAAATTCTTCTGCAGATGGTTTCTTTGAACCAGAATTCATCTATAACGCCGAGCTCCCCACAAACTAAACATACTGTAAACCAACAAGTAAGTCCGACAACTATTTCAACACAACAACATCTCCATCCTGGAAGCATGTTATCAGAGAATCAAGGAAAATCTCGTAAACAAGTGCACCAACATGTTCACACTCATGGTCACTCACACCCACATTCACACCAAATGACCTCAGTCCAAATACAGTCGCCACAGCCCATGACACCTACCCAGATATCTCACCAATCCACTGACAGGTAATAACCTTTGCCTTTTTTTTGAGCTAATTCTCCAAGTTCCTTAGAAAATACAATTCCCGCACAATTAGTCCCATTGCACCTATCCCAGACCCAGCAATTTCACAACACTGGGTGCCCACATGCACAAGCACACCAGTCTGTCCCACAACAAAGTCCCACTCAAGCAACCCCAGACCCTCCCCAACTTCAAAATAATAACTTAAGCATTTCACCCCCCAGTTTCCAGGAAATTGGTGATGTTGTTGTGGATGCACCACCTACACCACCATCTCCATCACAGGGATCTCCCTCTTCTACAACAACACCTTCAACTCTCTCAACTTCACCAAGCACAGGCCAAAATGTAGCACAGCCAGTTGTTGTCACACCTGTGACTTCAGGAATACCTGCAACCATGAAAGAATTATATCATACTTACCTTACCGGGTTAGTGAAGAAACCAGATACCAATGTGAACTTGGACAATTTTGAATATTGGTTAAGGTGTGTGCCTTTATTTGCGCCAACACCAAATGGAAAAAATAGCGATGACACAAAACAAATCCTTCTCAACTGTGGGTTTATGTTTCTGGGTACACCTCAATACACACAATTTGTATCAGAAATCCCCTCTGTTGGTAACCGACTTCTCTTTCAAGGACCCCCAGGTAGACAACACCTTTGTAGGGGTATACTAACTATATAAAGGAACTGAATTGTACCAGTACTTCCTTGCACAGGCACTGGCATCACATTACCAAGCATCATTTATCGCCATTGATTCCAAAATACTTGACTTCTACAATGGTAAGTGTCTTGAGTCTGTACCCCTAGTTCAGGAATTGCACAGCAACCCAAGGGTCTGAGTCGCAACTACTTCCTCATCAAGCATTGCCTCGAGCACCGTCGAATACAATGTCACATTTAGCAAGCTTGGTTGCGCCCCTGTTGGGGCTTACTGATCAGCTCGATGAATCAAATGGTTTTTTTGCATTTTAATCATTTTTCTTTTTAAATTGTCCATAGAAGATTTCTGTGTTGATCCCAATGATGATGATTTCAGTGATTCAGAGACTATCGTCAAGCCAGTTGCAAGACTCCCCTCTTCACCACAAGCTCCACAACAAACACCAGGAAGCAAAATGAAATTTAAGAAAAGTATGTGAAAGCAAAACTTTACAGCAGTCTCACGCCAACTAGATGATAGGGTACGATATGTTGGACCAAGCGTCACTGCTCCCTCCTCAGTGTCACCCACTGTTTGCATCTCTCCCCAACCAGCCGTTCCTGGAACTGCAACACTTCCTTCATCCTTGCAATCTATCTCCAACCAAGGTTCTAGTTCACTCTCTTTTGTATGAGTAAACTGGCATAAGGGATGACGCCATCGTCCATTTCAAGAGAGAGAATAGCAGCACTTTTTAAATATCCAAGCCTGTCAACACCTTCTGTGGGACCTCAAATGGGATCACGAGGGAGTATGTTGCATATGATCAGGAAAACCTAATTACCAAACTACATTAAGAGGTTGTCATACCATTTGATGAAGGAACTGGTTCACCCCATAAAGTGGGTGTAGAGTTTGATAAAGCAATTCCTGGTGGCCTAACATTCAATGGGCTTTCCCCTGATGGTATTGCATTTTTATTTATGTTTTGTTAGACTTTTTACTGATGAAAAACTGGATTAGGGCGGGGCTTTTTCGTTGAGCCACAACACCTTGTCCTTGAGAGTGATACCTCTTCAGAAGATTTAACTATGTACGTTTTTTCAACTTATTCCAAAATTTGATGTCGAGCTTTTAAGTGAGATACTATTTGAAGTTCTCAAAGAAAATACACCTTGTGTCCTCTATATCAAGTAAGTTGCAGTACAATCTTTTGTCAGATTGACTAACGGAAGAATAAAAGGAATGCTGAACGCACCATCCTGGCATCTGCACCCAGAATCTCTGCTTTCAAACGGGAAATCACCAAAATGTCCAAGTCTGATTCCCAAGCAATTGTTATCGGTATAGGCCTGAGTAGTGAATTACAAGCATGACTAAGTTTAGGTTCCTCTACTGGTGGAAATAGCTCTACCATTGGTAGTAAGCATCCTTCCTCATTCCTTTTTTCGAAAGGACACACATCTCCAGCTCTTATAGACTTCTCCTTTTTGGATCACCTACGACCTGGTCATACCACAAGTTCTCCATCAAGTGGTGTTGTAAATGGTCTCTCGTCAGTCACTGCGGGTACCCTGAGTGGCCTAGGAAGTGGAGGAGCAAGTACCTCCATATTCCTTCCAGCTGACAGATTACTCCCACCTCAAATACGACGTGGCAAGTTTCTTTCTGCACTGTTACCAAACAGAGTATTGCTTTCACCCCCAAAAGACTCTGGACAGGTTCTTTTCCTTCCCTTTTTTTTCAAGAAAAACCAACAATTTTTAGTTGGCACAATGGAAACAATGCATTGAAAGGGATATTGGATATGTGCACCTAATGAACAACTGGACTAACTTGACCACTGTTTTGAAACACAATTCCGTTCTCTGTAATGAACAGGAAATTGATGAAGAGTTACTGCGTAAAGAGGTATATTGAAAGCTAATTATTTGTTGTCACCGTTGTAGACATTCTCGTTGGACTTAATAGAAAAATTCATTGGTACGGCTGTGGGTAACCATTTACGTTCAACAGCATCACATCTACTTATTTTGGCACCTGAAAATAAACTGTGCTTGCCTCCAAAGGAAATCGAGAATGTTATTCGGCAACATCTTTCATCAGAGCCTGACTCTCGACGGGTATGTTCCCCTTTCAAAGTAGTTTAATTGGACAAAGAAATCTCTTTTGAAAGTGGAGCTTGAAAACGAATTTGAAAAAAGGGTTCTTAGTGATGTTATTCCTCCCGAAGAAGTTAATCTTTCCTTTGATGGTGTGCCTTCATTTTGTTGCCACACTCATATTCTATAAGATGTTGGAGCATTAGAAGATGTCAAGGAGGCGCTGAAGGAACTTGTAATGTTACCACTACAGAGACCTGAACTTTTCCGAAAGGCAACAATTCCCAGAATTGTTCTCTTATTGACGTGTATTTCAGGGCAATTTAACAAAACCTTGCAAGGGTACATATCTCCATCACTCATTTCCTAACTAATCTTAACAGGAATTTTGCTTTTTGGGCCACCGGGAACAGGTTTGTTTTATCTCACTCCCACTATGATCTGAAATGTCACTAGGTAAAACTATGCTTGCAAAAGCTGTGGCAACCGAGTCTCATGCCAACTTCATCAATATCCTTTCTTTTAGTTCATTCCCGTTCCTTTCAATTTCCCTCCTTAACACGTTTTACATGTAACAATGGCAGGTATAGCCAGTAAATGGTTTGGTGAAGGAGAGAAATATGTTAAAGCTGTATTTACTTTAGCTTCCAAAATTGCACCCAGTGTAATCTTTATAGATGAAGTGGACAGGTTTAATGACTACTCTTCACTTTGAAAATAACGTTAAACAATACCAGCATTCTGGGGAAACGGCAACACCACGAACATGAAGCTATGCGAAAAATTAAGAATGAGTTTATGTCGATGTGGGATGGGTTGCGTACCAAACAAACAGAGCGCGTTCTGGTTCTTGCTGCCACCAATCGCCCATTTGATTTGGATGATGCAGTCCTGCGCAGGCTCAATAGGCGACTTTTAGTTGATTTACCAAATGCACAAAATCGTTCCAAGATACTCAAAGTGGTATGTTCATTGTACAACTTCTAAATGTAGAGTTATAAGCTAAACAGCCTTGCAGATTCTGCAGGGTGAAGATTTAGAACCCGGATTTGACATCAATGCTATAGCATCTATGACGGAAGGTTTTTCCGGAAGCGACCTCAAAAATTTGTGTGTGATGGCAGCCTACCAGCCAATACGCGAAATCTTGAAACAAGAGCGAGCACTTAAAGTTTTCTCACTTTTCCCCTATTCCACTCTTACCAGTAACAGAGTTCCAATGAAACATCACCAGATGGTACGACGAATCCCACAGCTTCTTCCACACCAACCTCCGATTCCACACTCACACCTGTGCATACTACCACCACAACTACTACACCTTGCACTAGCACACCAACCAGTCAACCACCCACGCTTAAAAGTGTCACCTCAACTCCAACCACAACCGCATCATCAACCCAGCGGCCTCTTACTATCTCTGACTTTGAGAAGACACTCAAAGTAGTCACTAGCTCAGTCAACCAGGATGCCGCTTCATTAACTGACCTACACAAATGGAATGACATGTATGGGGACAACAGGTCAAACAAACACGGCCAACTGCTCTCGTACTTTGTATGACTTGGTTACACTGCAACCACAACTCCAGGGCAAGTCTAGCGACTTGACTCCACAAAATACAAGAAACCTTAAACATCCAAGAATAAAACCTTTCAATTCTTTGCGTGTTTGTTTGTTGTGTGTTGTGAACTGCTGCTTTTGTTGGGTCATACTCACACATATCCCATAAAACACCAAAGTGGGATTCGTCGTACCATCTGGTGATGTTTCATTGGAACTCTGTTACTGGTAAGAGTG